>JAPMOQ010062052.1:19287-57512 GCA_026543055.1 Argiope trifasciata
ATATATATATATATATATATATATATATATATATATATATATATATCGATGACAAAGTGACTTTAGAAGCGACAAGTATCGATTAATTTTTCTATTAATCTTTCAGGACGTAATCGCATTCGGTTTCTTTGAGGACATAATTATTGAGAGGCTATTCCGGTGCGCAGGTCATTAATTTCGAAAACCTTGATATAGATTTCAATTATTATTGGGGGCTGAATTCGCAATAATGACAGAGACACTAAACAGCCTTCACAGCGGTAGTTGTTAACTCTGACATTTTGCAAGTGATTTGGAAAGAGAAACTAACATTTGTTGCATTTAACATATAAATTTGGTCTGACTGAAGCGAATAGGAGAGGTTGCAAAAAAAAAAAAAAAATCTTGGTGGTAGATCGTTCGATTTTAGTAAGTGATAGACAATGGGGCTGAACCTCTTTTTTAAAAGTTTATTAATATTATTTTATGCTTCATCGCTAATTATCGAGTGCGAGGAAGAATTAATGACATTTAATAAATATTTTTAAAAATTAAAAAAAACATAAAAAATGTTATTTTTAAAAGTAGAAAACATCTTTTTTTTTATCACAAATCTGGTGATTTAAAAAATGTAGTGTGATATACAAATAGAAATATCGCCGCATTGAAACGAAACATTGCCGAGTCTGCATAGCTGAATGGTTATGACGCTGGATTCATAGTCGGGAGATCATGTGTTCGAATCCCAGTAGACATAAAATCTGTTTAAGTATTTTTCCTTTATTTCGTGTTCCAGAAGATTCTGGACCTTTCTTTTATTTACCAGATAAGTGCTCTGGGTTTTTCTTACTGTCTCCAGAAAGGTATTCTTGAACTTTCCCTACTTTTATAAAAGTTGAAGATCTCTCAGTCACAGTGTTCTTAGTTCAGAGTTGCCTTAATAAATTGATTTAACTCTATTTCCTGTACCTTCTTGAGCTCTATGTACGTGACAATATGTTTAATAACTTGTCATTGTGAGGCCGCGGTAGCCTGGTTGGTAGAGCGTCAGTCTCGTAACCGAAAGGTCGCGGGTTCTGTCCGCGTCTTGGCCAAAGACCGCCGTGTTGGCTAATGGCAGTTGGGGCACGTTAAATATGTCGAGACTGCAAAGTCCTCCAAGTTCCCATAACAAAATGATACCTCTGGGGTTACTGAATCAGGGATGAGTCGGTCTCTGATTTGGATCTAAATTCCGACTTGCTGATGGATGAATGAGTGTATGAATGAATTCGACCACCCCCTAAAAAGGGTTGTGTCGTGTGTGTGAGCTAGAAGTCGGACTTCTGCTCTCTGGGTTCTCAGGGGTCTTTACCCTCAGAAGCTACTGCACCCCCTTTCCGTGAAGGACACGACAAGAACAACAACTTGTCATTGTAATTACATTCATTAAACAATTTATTGCCTTGAAGATCTGCTATGCAGCAGATGCAATTGTCAATTTTTGATAGTTCATTATATCTCTGTTGTTGTTTCTATGCCTAAACAGCTAATTCGTTTTCGACTAAACTCGGTCGCTTGGGAGGCACTTCATAGTTGAAGCTTCATGGTGATTGGTTCTCGTTACACTTGTAGATATATGAAAGGCTGTTGGCCTGTCTCCTCTCATTGATGACGGGACGTATTTCTTGACGGAAGGGTTGTACAGTGGCTGGCGATGGCCCGTAGGTCTTAAGCACATTTCCCACCAATGTTGTCGCCGCGGTGGTCCAATTATTCAAATTTTTTCATGCGTCTTCAGAGGGCGGAGTAGCCAGTTTATAGTTGATTAAAATCGAAATTTCAAATTAATCAAAAATCTAATTTATGAATAAATTCTGAAAATATCAAAATATATTGCTACTGGGAACTTATAATTGAAGAGAATTTCAGAAATTTAGCATATCAAAGCTAAGCAGAAAAAACGATTACAAAGTTCACAAAAACGAAATGAGTAATGTTAAAGGATGTTTTTATTGTGGTTTTATTTAAGTTTTCTATGCTTTAAATAATTATTTAATAATAGCTCTTAACACACACACACACATAAATACACTGAAGTGACAAAAGTCATGGGATGACTGTTAATATCGTGTCGGTCCTCCTTTTGCCCGGCGAAGTGCAACAACTCGACGTGTCATGGAGTCCACAAGTCGTTGGAAGTCCTCTGCAGGAATATTGAGCCATGCTGTCTGTATAGACGTCCATAATTGTGAAAGTGTGGATGGTGCAGGAGTTTGGGCACGAACGGACCTTTCGATGATGTCCCATAAATGCTCGATGGGATTCATATCGGGCGATATAGGTGGCCAGATCATGCGCTGGAATTGTCCGGAATGTTCTTCAAACCAATCGCGAACCGTTCTGGCCCGGTGACATGGCGCATTGTCATCCATAAAAATCCCATCGTTGTGTGGGTACGTGAAGTCCATGAATGGCTGCAAGTGATCTACAAGCAGCTGAACATAACCATTTCCAGTCAATGATCGGTTCAGTTGCACCAGAGGACCTAGTCCATGGCATGTAAAAACAGCCCACACCATTATTCAGCCACCACCAGCTTGAACAATGCCTTGCTGACAGTTTGGGTCCATGGCTTCGTGGGGTCTGCGCCACACTCGAACTCTACCATCAGCTCGTAACAAATGAGATCGTGACTCATCTGACGACGCCACGGTTTTCCACTGGTCTAGAGACCAGTCGATATGCTCACGAGCCCAGGACAGTCGCTGCAAGCGATATCGTGCTGTCAGTAAAGGCACTCGAGTCGGTCTTCTGCTGTCATAGCCCAAGGAAGACAAATTTAGCCGCACAGTCCTATCGGACACGTCCCTCGTACGTCCCACATTGATTCCTGCAGTTATTTGACGAAGTGTTGCGTGTCTATTAACATTGACCATTCTACACAGACGTCGGCGGTCTCGGTCGTTAAGTGCCGGTGGTCGCCCACTGCGCTGTCCATGATGGGATGTGATGCCTGAAATTTCATACTCTCGGCACACTCTTGATACTGTGGATCTCGGAATTTTGAATTCACTAACGATATCCGCAATGGAATGACCCATGCGTCTAGTTCCAACTAACATTCCACGTTCAAAGTTTGTTAATTCTCGTCGTGCCGCCATAAATCACGAAAAACCTGTTCACATGAATAACTTGAACACAAATGAAAGCTCTGGAAAACGAACTGCACATTTATACTTTTTCGATGCGATACTACTGCCATTTGTATATTTGCATATTCCTATCCCATGACTTTTGTCACTTCAGTGTATATATATATATATATATATATATATATATATATACACACAAGACAAAGGTTTCTATGATCGTTTGCAACATCTATATCATTAATTTAGTAAATCAGTGTTACGTGACTTTCGAAGTTTAAGTATATCTGGCAGATAAATTATAAAGACAGCAAGGCACATAAGTATTTAATTGAAAATCTTAGACCCCATTACTCTTGGCGAACCAGCTGGTCGCCAAAGGCATCTAGTCTGTAATAAAGTTGTTACATCTGAGAATGACTTGCATGACATTTGCGTACAATAGCTGCAAAAATGTAACTTTTAACTTGGATTTAGAATTTCTATAAAATTTATTGTCTTCTAGGCGAGTTATTTGGAGATTAACTCTTGGTAAACAGATGCGGTTGAGATTAAATTTTTTAAAAAATTTTAGATAATTATACTATCCCTATAGCCATCCTGTAGATGTAAGCAATAAGCTGACCCAGTTTCATCGCAATCGGATGAACGGTCCAGGAAGGCATAACAGACATACAGACAGACATTTATTTTTATCAATATATAGATATTCGTGCGGAAGCAAATGGCGCAAATGAAGGAGAAAGAAAAGGTCGAAAAACATACGAAGAAGTTTATTTTTCAACTTCACTTCAACCAGCGGGTGACCGAGCTCCGCTCGGAGAAAACAGGTATCGAAGCTAACTCGAAGATTTAAATTTTCAATTGTGATTTATCAAAACAATACATGCCATAAGAAAATGTGTGAAACCATGGGTGAAAAGATAACCGGTTTAAAGTGCACCATTGTAAACTATTCTAAACAAAGTTAGAGTTTGGAAAGGGAACTATTCTATACAAAGGTAAAGTAAAGGTAAAGATTGAAATGTGTTGAAGCTCAATATTTTTGACAAATTTATTTGGAAAAACCAAACATATATACATACATAAGAAACATATTATAAACCTATAACAGCATAAACATAAAACGTTATTAGTTCGCCATATTGGCTATAAATGGCAGCACGTTACCGCTTGAAAATTTAAGAAGCCATTATGGCGAACTAATAAAGTTTGAAAATATCCTATCTGTAACTCTGAACTTCTCGACCGTAGCGCTTCAAAACCGGCGCCAATCGATTCCTCGAGGCCAAAAACCCCAGACCCCCAAGTTTACCGGAGTTTATTAATTCTGGGGCGAATTTCGACTTGGCAACCATTCCTCGTATTATAGTATTAGATAAGCACTGCTGATTTATCTTCTTCCATCGTTCTTATATACTAAGAAATATAAAGCGAAAATATTGTAGTTGTAGAAAAAAATTATTTTCCGATTTTAAGGAATTTCAGCTTTTTATACCTGCCTATCTTCGAAATATGTTAGCTTATTTGAAATTTGCCCTCTTTGTTTGTGAAAACTATGACGAAAAAAAAACAATGACCTAATCGGATGAATAACTTTAGAAAAATGTTAGTACGATTGAAACAATTATTGCCTAGGAATCAAAATTAAACAATTAAAAAAAAAGGAATCTGGTCTAAGGACTTTCTCAAGGGTCACCCCCAGACAGGGATTCAAACCAGGGATTTTTTCTGTAAAGGGTCTGACTTTCGTCAAGCAATTGACCCTTCGTGACCCGAAAATCCCAGAATATTGAGGTTTTGAAGATAAATTATTATCACAAAAGAAAAGACATCAAATTTTGAACAATGGTAAGTCAAAAACACAGCAAACCGGACTCCTTTTTTTTAATTGTTTAATTTTGATTCCTAGGCAATAATTGTTTCAATCGTACTCGTTATTCAGTTCGTAAGTTATTCAGTTCATTTGTGTTTTAGTAGTAGCAGCATTAGCGCTCACTAAATACAATGTGCATATTTTTCTAAATATTTTCTAAACATTTAAAAATTTCCGTAGATAATTTCCTTAATTTACTTTGTTTCTGGATTGATACTAATCGGATGAAATTTGATTTGTGGTCTTTGTACTGAAGTTGTTGATTTATATGAAAGTTTGAACGAAATCCACCCACAGAAAATTGTATGTCTGTCTGCCTAAGCAAGTAAACTGATTACTCAAAAACATAAACAACAAGGAGGGTGAAATATAGAGTATACTTTCGTAATCATACTATCATATCTTTATCAATGTTCGGACCAAATCTGATTATGGATTGATCATCTGTTTGTTTAAGCATTCGCATAAATGAAATAGCAATAATTCAAAAATCTCAACGATATGGATAAACGTTATTTATTTTACTGTCTTGTCACCAAATATGCCGTTTTTGTCGGCTAAAAAGAAATTCTGGTTTTCTTTACTTTGTATCTTGGGAGCGTTCCATCTACGGACATATCAATTACGAAGACGAGAAACTTCATATATTGTTTCTAGTTTCCTGGGTGAGTACTTTAAATATGAAGGTTAAAGTTTCCTCCATTATCAGGTCGAGTCGTGACTCCTGTGGGATGGATTGTGCTTAGACTAGTGAGGGCCATCAGAACTCAAAACCACAATTCCCAATCTGCATGCTGTAACGACAAAGGCCATTCAGATACTTCACCATCTTCAGTAGTTTTCTACGATCACAAAAACATACCTAATTGCATTGATATGCGAATAAATAAAGGGGTTAGAGTAAGAATGGAAAAGTCACTGATTGGTGGGCTAGAAAGTGACTATTTACAACATTACTTCTCCGTCTTATAAATAACAAATGACTTCTATTCGAAAAATATTTTGATCATCAATTATTTCCCAATAATTATCTGAATAGAGATTCTGTAATTTTAAAACAATTTTAAATATCATAATATTTATTTGTGGCAAAAATAAATGGTCACATTACTTCTTATTGGAAAGTCTTTTTAGCCATCTGTGATCTAAGAATGTTAAGTTCGCTGTCCATGACAATTATGCTTGTGTCCTCGAAATTTTAAAATAAGTGTGTATAAATACTGGCTCTTGAACGATATACATACTTCAATAATGCGTAGTTTAAATTGTGTTGTATCGACACTGCATATTGATTTCCAATGAATTAACAGAAAGTATTTTGATCCTTAGCACTTCGAAAAGCAATTCGATTCATAAATATTTGCTATTTGTATATAATAAGAGTATTTGTTTATTGCGAATAAATAATCTCCGAAACATTAATTTATATGACTTTTTTCAGTTGAAATTTCTTGGAAAATTAATCTACATTTTTTACCACACTTAATTACTTTTACCAGTCAAAATTTAAAAAGATAATTAAATAAAACGACCAAATGATGCGCTGCGTTGAATGGTGCCTGAGAGGAAACATAGGAGTGTTAAGAGTCAGATTCTTAAAAGAAATTGTTGTTGTTTTCCCACCAGAAATATATAATCATTATCTTAACAATTTTTAAATTGAATTAATTAAGGACTAATTTTATTCAGGTTTAAAGGTAAAATTATCGGCAAATGGAGTTTCTTATTTCATAAATATCTGACTGCCATGTTAAAAAAAAATTTCGGAAATAGATTTTTAGTATTATTTATGATTGGAAGTACTTAACTGATACTGCAATTATTTTCGTTTATAATAGGAAGTGCATCATCTCTTATATGCGGAATTATAAATATTCCCTTTTGGCGCATTTAAAAACATCTTTTTGTACTAGATATTATGCTTCATAACTGTACAATTGTCAAATCCACATAATCCTGATAAGAATGAGTACTGGAGCACAATGTGGCATTACGTGCCCACCATATCCTTCAAAGTAGGACAAAGGGTAGAAGAGAAGTGATATCAAATTACGAAAGAAAACATTAAATTTTCATTTCCCTTATTCTTTAATTATTGGACATTTTAATAAAGGAATGTCTTTCTCTTTTTCTTTCTTTTGTAATCCATATGAATTTAGGTATTTTTGATCTGGCCAATTGAACTAGACACTTCTATTTTTAATTACAGCCATTTACCCCTTTAAAAAAGAACTAAGTCATATGAACAGGGTTTATTTTAAATGGCTGTTACATTGATTAACTGTCTTATTTTTGTATGAGAAAACAACAGTCAAAAAAGGCCAAACAATCTTTAAACTGTTGGTAAAAAGTTAAAAATCTTTATAGACACTTTTGCTAAGGACATTATTGTTTCCCTGTAAATGTTGCTTCCTTGCGAAGACACCATCTGACCTGTGAAGCTCCTATGCTTGCTGAATTTCCTGATTTAAAGTTCATTTATCTAGTGATATTTGGAATACTTTGTCACCACTGCCTTAAAAACCTATTGATTCCAGGCCTGTGGTAAAAGGCAGATATAAAAAGAAAAAATTGGTCGTGAAAATGACTCTTCCAATCAAATAGGATGATTGCATTACATCTTCAAATAAAATTGCCTGATACTTACCGGCTGTTCTCCAATGCAAAGTGGGCTCTAAAATAAGGGGGGACTATAAATATGTTTAATATAAATCATGTAAATTTTAATTTTGTATTTATATTCTTGAAAAAGTTAGCAGTCGTAAAAACAAAATCCTCAAACCTCATTCCAAACTCAATTCTTTGGCTTGAAAGGTTTTTCCTTTTTTTTTTATTTCCTCTTTTTCCTTGTATTTTTATTACTTTCTAACTCATACTAAACTTGCGTTTTTTCAACAGTATAATTAAAAACTTTGTAAAGTGGGGTTAGAAAATTTTATTAACATTTTTGATGCATTCTGTCATATTTGGTTAACTGTGAATAGATACACATGTCTTAAACTCTTATAAAAATTTTAAAAAATTTAAACTTTTTTTCATCTAAAGATTTTTAAATTTAAATTAAAGGTTAAAATTCATTTGTATTTGTAAACAACTTCATTTATAAAAATCCGTCATGCATTAATTTTTTTTTTAATTTATAAAAATTTCGACGTCACGGAAAAAAAAACACTCATGAAATGAAACGGAAGAAAAAAGTTGTGTGTGCGTGCGTGTGTGTGTGTGTGAGTAAATGAAAGAAAAAAATTTCAGAAATCTGCAATGAGTAATTCAAATTTAGAATGTGATGTTACGCTTTATCTCGACTATACTTTTGTTTTTAATTTAGTATTGTGATTACTTTTAACTTAGAATTAGTTCATAGGATAACCAGAAGGTTAAAATCTTGATGCCAAAACGTAATGCATATATAGATACTTGTAAAAATTATACAATTAGCACAGGAACACAACAAAAAGAGCAAAGGTTATTTCTTATTTCTTTACTTTCTTATTTGGTTTGTAATTAAATATTATTAATATACAGAATGATTATAGCTAGATATTATATAAAAAATAAAAATATAACCTTTATAGGCTCTAATTTTTTTTAATTTTTTTTTTTTTTTTTGCTTGGAGTAAAATAATAAAATTAAACTTGCTTTATAGAAAGGATTTTAAGGAACCAGTAATAGAATTTCCTTGCTTTAATGGAGATTCGTAATACATGTTAGCTTATTTGTAGCTGCCGTGGTGACAAGAATAAAGATTTTGGAAAGATTATAACTCTATCTCTATTAGGAACCGAGATTTGAGGACTCTTCTCGCGAATAGAATTCAATGCCCTGCATTGTTGGAATCTAGTAAATAGTAGAGGAGTTCAAACGTATTAATTTCTATCTGGAATATTCCTAGTGCCGTTGTTGTAAGGAACTATTATCTAATTGTTTTGAAATTTCTACATATGCTATTTTTATATACATTTTTAGTGGGTTTTTGTTAGTCGTGTTACGAATTTTTTTTTTTTTTTAGTTTTTATCGAATGAATCTCGTTCTCCGTTATCTAGTATGGAAAAAACGTGTTGGCGGAATTGTGCCAATACGTAGGTTGAATTCCGCCAACACGTACGCTAAATTGATGACCTCGGACGTGATGAATTTTCAACAGCTCTCTTGGCGCCATCCCTCCATCAGCAACACAAAATCATCAGACTCACTTGACGCAGCAACACAAAGTCGTCAGAGTCACTTGCCGCAGCAACACAAAGTCGTCAAACTCACTTGACGCAGCAGCAACGTTCGTACACTAGCCATAACGCTTGGCTCAATAAAATCGTTCGTCTCTCTAGCGAACTTACTGGTAGGGGAGTATTGTGGTGACATCTTAATAAAGCCAGTAACTACCATTAAACATTGGTGGCCACTTTTGTATAGTGGATAAGTTACTGGCTTTCAAACCCGAACATCGCAGGTTCGATCCTTGGCGGAATTCAACCTACGTATTGGCACAATTCCGCCAACACCTACGCCAAATCTAGTTAACGAATCTGTTTTGTAATACCTCCGCTAGATGATTTCCTTAGTAATATAGTAATGGATAGAAAATAAAATAGTATTAAGTATATAAATGATAAAACTAATCTAATTCACAAAACAATTCTGAGATCAGCTGTCCCATGTACAAGTTGATATTTCTTATAAAAGATCTAAAGCGAAGAATTGGTTGAAAACAGAAAAACACAATTTTATTTTTCAACTACTTCAACTCACAGACTTTTCATTATCATTATTGAAGGATAAACACAATTCACTTACTCAAGCAAATTTATCCATCATGAAATAAAGAAATTAGATGAAAATCTAAGTAACAAATATTTAGCGTGTGAAAGGCTCGTCAAACTTCCAGAAAAATAAACATCAATGAAGAAGAATTCTACTTTTAAACAAACATCTTTCATTGATGAAAAAAATTCATTAATTAGAAGGATCGAGTGTTTTTACGTTTTAATGTTCCACTTGGCAAGAAAGTTAAATATTTGGGAGAGTTTTTATTACATGTTGTTGATCCCTTTGCATAATAACATTGTAAATCTAATTGGTGGGAGTAGCAGAGGAGACAAATGGAGGGAGTGATAAGTTTTTTTGCTTTCTCCTTTTTGAACTATAGAGATAGTAATGTTATCGTTAATAAATTCAAACTCAAAATTTTGACAAATCCCCATGTTTTAATGTTTCTCTTAGTTCGAAAAATGCTTTGTTGGCATAATCCCTATCTGCATATCTCTCTGTTCTGTTTGTCTAACTGTGAATGCGATTATCAAAAATAATCTGAGCTAGAAGGATGAAGTACATGGACTAACGACAAGTACATGGACTAACGACAAAATTTGTTGGTTTCAATCCGATATTGAACAAAACCCATTCAGATAAAGTCTGCCCCTTCATTTCTAGTTATAAAATATAAGTTTGAAATACTGATTTTTTTTGTACCAAATTTGTTTGGAAGGATTAATCTGTGAAACGAGTGGTCACCCTGATACTTTCTCATTTTCTTTCCAAATAAAATTCAATTTCTCTCCTACTGCATAACCTTGAGTATGGTATCAAATAGGGTGCATGCCATTTGCAAACAATATTTATGAAATACAGATCTTTGGAATGAATTCTGTATTTTCAATAAATCTATCAGATGAATGTGTATTTTGGACGCATTTTTGCCGACCGAATGAAACCAAAATTTCACACAGAGTTACAACTGTAGTCTCAAGATACCATACGGAATTTTATTGATTTAAATCATTTCGTTTATGAGTTATTACATTTAAATGCATTCAAAAGTACAGATTACTAGATAATCAAACCAATCACGAATTTGATTCACGGTTAAATAAGGTTTTATGCTTTTTATTCTAAAACTGTTCAACAACTTTTATCCATCCAGCTCTGTTTTCTTTATAATTTTCTACTCGAACAATCTGAGAAACAAACCTCCTCTTCATTTAAAATTAGATAGAAATCTGAAAATTCGAGGTAATGACCATATATCAAATTTCGTTGGTCTAATTCAAAAATTTTTTAAGTCATCATTTTTAAAATTAGACAGACATAATGCTAAAAACTGCATTTTTCCTGCTCAGAGGCAATTGAAATGTGGCGACGATTTTGACGATTATTATTATATTCCTTCTATAAACTTCGAATACAACAAGTACAGTAAAACCTTTCCAGAAAAATTTGAAAAAACCGATACCCAATGAATCACAATACCCAGAATAATGTAATTTAAAAGATGTAAATTTCGACCCAATGCTTTGGTTAATAAGATAAAATAAAAATTGTTCTATTAGTTTTTTACTTATACAGTTATACAGTTTCAAAATGCAAGCAATAATCTTATAAGTGGTAAATATTGGAACTTATATGGCATTGTATTAAGAAATAAGTGACTAGCATGCGATAATATGCGTAGTAAAAAATTTTAAGATAGTATTTAACTTTTTTTCGCGTATGTGTTTAATTTTAAATAAAACATTCAATTTTTGGTATTATATAGTTAAATGCACTCAGTGAATGAGAAGGGAGGGGACTCCAAAAGCTGCAATCTTTGCAGCCTGTTGGAACGACAAAAAGCGGAGAGACGAGTTTAAATATGAAAACCTGCATTCGTTTATCCGGAAAAGCTTCTGGTCTGCAATCAGGAACATTCCAGCTAAGAGAATTGCCTGCTAAGAGAAAATTTTTAACTTATTTATGCCTAAGGTTAAAAAATTGGAATTTTTGCATGAAATTTCTATATGTTAGCTAAAAATAATAATAAAAGTAACTTTTATGTGAGGGGTGTTCCAAAAAGGGAACAGTAAGCATTAATGGGTTAAAGCATTACGAACTTACAAGTTTTCCTTTAACGGAATTAATTGCATTTTTTACGAATTTTATAATCGATATTTATAAAATATAGTCATACTTACAAAAAAAAAATTTCGAATTCAAAGTGCAGATTCGTATAAACTTTAAGTTTGAATTATTTGAGAATTATTATACTTCGTATACCAGAAAATGAAAATTGACTGTTTTCGCCTTGAAATTAAAGAGTATAGGTCACGCAATCAATTAGTAAACTCTACTTTTTTTTACTTTTAAATAGCGATTCGTAATATAAGATCATGAGTTTAGCTTGTAAATATTTATTGTATCTTCCTGTGTTCAGAAACCGACATAGACAAAGAATAACAACTTTTCCAACCAGGAACTACCATTTTTGTAGCTGAGTTTCGATTATACTTCCAGGAATTATCAAGGCCTGTTGATTAAGCTGTCAAATCGTTTGTGAGCTTCATAACTTTGGGGCTATAGAAGGTCCGGGTATTTTTTGCTTAAAGCAATTTTAATTTTGTTTTTGTTTTATTTAATTAAATTTACAATGGCCAAGTGCTTGAACTTTTTCGAAATAAAAGATGTAGCCTTTAAATTTCAGAGCATTGTCTTTTTTAAATATTGCTAATTAATTATCTTTTCAAAGTTTAAATTTTTTTTTGTTTTATGATGGCAAGAAAAATGTTGCTTTATAATTTTAAAAATGTATGTATCTGTAATTAAATGTCCTTTAGATTGCATTAAATAGAAATTAGCTAGAAAAATTATAAAGAAAGTAAAAGAAATCTAATTATACACAAGAACTATTTCAAAACCTTCTACTGAACGAGACACGCAATTAAATGTTTAGTATTCTGAATGGAAAAATTTGTTATTTAGCATTGTTTAATATAATAAAAAAATAACTAATTTTGAAGTTTCGAATGAGGAAAGAAGCCCGAAACTTCCAATACCTAAAGAGCCTTTAATTTGAACCTGAAAATGAAGAACAACGTTATGAAGAAAAGTATGGAAATTCATTAAAATTTCAAAGTAGAATTTTTGTTTCTGATTACTGTCGGATTCTAATTACTGTAGGATAAACTGGGGCTAGTTATTACAATTTTTAGAAAAATGTTAATACTTCAAAATGTATTTACGATTCCTTGATTGTATTTTCTCATATGTATAATAAAAAGTATAGTAATCGTCAAAAAATTTGAATTTGAGATTTTGATAAATCTCTGCGTTTTAGACTTCCCTGAGTTCGAAAATACATTTTTGGAAAATTTCGTCTGTCTGTCTGTGACAAAAATAACTCAGAAACGCTTTCAGCAAGATGGTTGAAATTTCGTATGCTGTTTTTATACCAAATTTTTATGTATCTATAAAATTTTGCGCAAACTCCGCTCAAAGGAAGTCTGTTAGTCCAGTTGTTCGATTATAATTTACACAATAACAAAAAAAAACGGATAGAGAGAGATTGATAAATTTTATATACAGAATATCTATGGTCTAGATATTAATTTTTGAGTCGAATCCAATGAGGGGATCTTCAAACTGCCTTCAGGTACATTTAAACAATAACTCAAAAACGCAGGGACTTAAATACATTTAATATTGTATGCGATTTTGTGCCTGGAAGTATAGTTTTGCATTAGATTTGGTTGGGAAAAACGCATCTAAAACAAATTCGATTATCTTACACTATTAAACGCATGCCATGGATTAAGCGCCAAATAATTCGCCAAAGGTGATGAATTATTTGGTGATTATATAGCTTAATTAATCATTCTTAATATGTATAAAAACATTCACAACTGATCGGTTATTACAGCTTGCTCCAAATATAAAGTGAGTTGTAAAAGTAGAAACTGCAATATTTAGAATTCTTTCCAATTTTTTTATATATTTTAAATTAAAATACATAAGACATTTGGTAATTATTATCATTTTTCATAATGGCAATAAATGATGTCAAACGATTTATAATAAAATACAGTTATTTCACAAATTAACTTAAAAGTTTGCCTGTGTCATATTTGCAGTTATATATAAAACTGATAAGAAAATATCCACTTTTTTCATATCATACACACTTTTTACCTACATTTTGCAAACTAATCATTGAATCTGTTTTTCTTCATTGGAAATGCAGCATGCGGTAGTCTGCTTGGGTCTTTTTACTCTGAGGTCGGAGATTTCTTGATTCAAAATCTGAATTTGCCGTAGAACTGCCGCATTAGCCATCTTGCTATGCGCTAAATCTCTAGCAGCTGAACACCTTTATCCTATCGTGGCATGAGGAGGCAAAAGAGAGTGCTAGCCCAGACACCATTGACATCTGGCTGTTGTTGAAAGTTATGGAGGCTATTCTAAAATATCTTTAAAATTATTTCATAACAGGATATCAATACAATATAATATCGTCAGATTGGCATTTATGCTAGCTAATAAAAAACCATTCTTTTTTTTTAAATCATCTTTTAATTTTGTTATCGCTTTTGATTTTTCCATATATTTTTTCTTGTCTTCATGTTTTATTCATCAAGTCGTTGTTTTCATTGATTGTTTATCATATGGGTGAGTTAGAAATTTTTTACATTTATTTTTTGTCTATTTCTTGAATTAAGAGAGTCACTGTTATATTTTTTCAGAGGTAAATTCTTAAGAAATCTAATCTTAGAGTGTGCATGCTAATATTTATAGCAAAGAGACAAAGTAAACAAATCAAGATAAACTTCGCAAGTTGTAATTTATTGTAACCATACCATTGCATGACGTCGGGCATTTTTATTGATTTATAAAAAAATATTGTGATTAGCATTATAAAAAATAAGGCAATTATTTCAAGACTTAATACATAGACAAAGTAAACAAGTGAAATGATTTTTAACATTTAAAAACAGGATCAACTAACCTATTTTAAATAAAAACTTACGAAATATTTCTTTCTTCGTTTACTAACTGTTTTAACTGCCCATTTCGGCAGATTAATAAGGCTCATCATAAGAACCTTATACATCTAAAATTCTGATAACAAGTTTTAAAAATTACAGCGTAATGTGCACGTTACAAGCCATTTTTACTTTACTCTATACGAGAAATCAACCAACGGAAGTGGTTTCCTTGAAACTTTCTCATATACTATTTAATAAGGTGCTATCCCAGAAATTGCTTTGTAGGAAATTGGCATATAATCTTGTACTATAATACGAGGAATGGTTGCCAAGTCGAAAATCGCCCCAGAATTAATAAACTCGGGTAAACTTGGGGGTCTGGGGTTTTTGGCCACGAGGAATCAATTGGTGCCGGTTTTGAAGCGCTACGGTCGAGCAGTTCGGAGTTACAGATAGGATATTTTCAAACTTTATTAGTTCGCCATAATGGCTACTTAAATTTTCAAGCGGTAACGTGCTGCCATCTATAGCCAATATGGCGAACTAATAAAGTTTCCAGAAGATGATCCGGAACTCAAGGAACTGATCTCGAAATGGATGATCCATAACCCGTGTGGTGATATGAACCCAAACGCTCCGTGCATGGTCAGCAAACATGGAAGAGACCAGTGCAGATGGGGATTTCCGATGGAACATCAAGACATGACATCGCTGGTGGACGATGAAAATCCGAGGTTTAACCGTTATCTTTTCACCAATGGTTTCACAAATTTTCTTATGACATGTATTGTTTTGATAAATCACAATTGAAAACTTAAATCTTCGAGTTAGCTTCGATGCCTGTTTTCTCCGAGAGAAGCTCGGTCACCCGCTGGTAAATATGAAATATTAGTTTTTGGCATGAATTTAGTATTTTAACTTAATTAATCGTTTGATCATTGGTGAGAGTTTTTTGGTGATCATTCCATGGCTTGCGGTTAAGAGTTTCCGAAAACTGATTTTTTTTAAATGCATTTTTTTTTCAAGCGATTGAAATTTAAAAAATTGACCCATAACTATTCTTGTAATCACAAAATTACATTCCAACTTTGATGAACTTAAGTCATTGTGTGGTTGAGTTATCGAGTATATAGGTTTCTGAAAGTACAAACTGATCGACGGTCAATAGCTTCTTAGATTTGACACACTTTGTTAGGTTTCCGCACAATAAATTTTAACACATTCGCTGCCGCTGACGCGCTGTGCGTTATAAATAACATGTAATTGTACCAAACCGTTTATGCTATTTTAGATGGCACCTTCTCTATTTCAGTTAAAAGATAGCAAAGAAAGGGTCATCTAATTAGATAGATGCTCCTGACATCAGGTGTGGTTAGTCGCAGTGAACGTGTTAAATGTATTCATAGCATTACCATCTAAGAGTACCTACCATCTCTTTATGCTTTGTAGTTATCATGCTAACTTATAACTTCTTCTGAATAGATTTTGGAAAAAAATCTGATAGAAAGCTCAAATTTGATATAAATATCGTATACCAAATCTCATCCATCTAACTTGAAACATTTTTGAGTTATCTTTGTCACAGACAGACAAACAAACAAAAAAATTTCAAAAATATGCTTTTCGAACTCAAGGAAGTCTAAAACGTGCAGACACGAAAGAATCTCAAATTCAAATTTTTTAACGATCACTACATTTCTTATATACTATGTATACGAAAAATTGAAAATGTATGCAAAACATCTTCCTGTATTGTATATACATTTCTTTCGATTGAAGAAAGGGAAAAAACAATTTTAAAAATTACTCTATGAGCTAGCCACTATTAAAGATATGATAGATAATTCAGGTCTCAATTACCAAAAGGTTGAAAACCCCAAAGTAAGTTAATTAAAAAGCGTGCTCGGTAATAGTTCATTATTTTCTCGAATGAGTTTTCCTATGGAGAATTATAAAGTATCAAAATCGATATTATCTCCCATCCATTTTTAATCCTTGCGCTACATGTTTCAACAAACCCACGTGACAAGCATACCTATTGCCACGATAATCCCACAACCAATCAAATAATTAATTAATTAACACCTTTCTGGTCACGAGATTCTTCTTTAACACCCGGAAGTGATTGGTCTTCCGCTTTAAAAAAAACCCATCGTCGTCCACTCCTTTAAACAAACCCAACACGTAAAAATTGTTCAATTTTTAATGAAAAACCCGATGACCTGATAATCGGTACATGTGGTGGGCCCCTCTTCGACCCAGTGAATCACTGCTTCGCCGCCCTCACGTTGCAAGACGTTGACCCACAGTTACGGATGCAGTGAAAGTGGAGTCTGGAGTGGCATTTTTTATAAGTTCACTAAAGATGAGCCATGTGTGACGATGAAGTGTGGGAGAGATACAGGGACAATTAATTAAATGCGATTCGTGTGTGTTGCCATGTTGTGTGGCCTAAATAACTGCTGTTAAAGCTTTACTAGTAAAATAATTGTTCTTATAAATTATATATTCATAGAAAATTATATATAAAATCTAAGACACGAAAATGAATTTTTGTTTGTTCGTATTTTATGCACTGCCGTACCATTCTTCCGATGTCGGTAAAACTGCCTACTTATTGCTTTGAACCTAGATATCCAAGGGACAGAAATTTATTTGTTTTTGCTGAAGATGAAAAAACAAAAAATACTGTCTATTCCTAAGTATACTTCAATAATAAAGTTTTAAAAAATTGAAAAATATTGTTTATATTTCTCCTTTGTATATCATTCAATTTCAAAGAATTTGTTCATTCTTGATAAGAAAATAAGTCATTCTTTATATTATTTCCTGATTAAACAAGATTATATCAAATTTCAAATGATATTTTCAAAATTAATTCATCTGCCGGTTATCGCTAGAAATATATTAATCTTCAGAAAAGTTGATCTTTAATTATAAAATCTGTAAAGAAAATCTTATTACTAATTTTGATCTCAAATGGAATGAGAGGATAGATGAAAATGAATTTTCTTCTTAGAGTGCCCAACATTTTTTAGTTTGCGTGACAAATAATTTATTTGTTTTCAATTCATTTTAATGGTTTGAAAGATAATATAGTAAAGAAGTGAATGATGACTTGTTTGTTTGTACTTCTTCGTGTACAGAGTATACTATGAGAAAGTATTCACATGTTATGAAAGTATTCGCATTCTAAGAGAATCTCCAAAAATTCGATCTTGAAATTTTGGTGAACGCCCACGTTACAGACTTTCTCACATTGTAAAAACATATTTTCAGACTTAATGTGTTTATCCAACTATCTATAAAAAGGCTTTAGCTATACGAATGAAATTAGTTTCGTGATCTTGATTCCGAATTTTTGATTTTTGTCAAATTTTGAACGAAATCCATTTTAAAGAATTTTGATCTCAAATGGAAGGAGAAAAATTATGGAATGAATATTCTTTCTTTTTTTAACTCTGCGAAATAGATAATATTCTTATTTGCTTTCAATACATTTAAATGATTTGAAAAATAAAATGGAAAGAAAAGCTTGATGTACACTTGAGATTTTACTTTCTATTGCAAAAAATCAACTATGAGAAAGTATTCAAAAATTCGTATTTGAATTTCGTAAAAGAATTTTCAAAAATTCGATCTTGACGAATCCTCACTTAACGATTTTCTCGGATAAAAAGAAAAAACATGTTTTCATATTTATGTGTGCTTGCCTATCTGTCTGTAAATATTTTTTTTTATATAACTAGTGGGTTGAAGTTGCGTGGACATGAAACGGTATTGTGTTTCTGTAAATGGGGTAACTCGAAAATATCTTAACTAAACGAATGGAATTACCATAATGATCTTGATACTGAATTTATGGATTTCTGTCAAATTTTGAATTTAATCCCTTAAAGGCTAAACAAGGCAATGACTTACATAAATAAAATTTGTTGTGTTATCTTTTACTACAATTGTAACTCTTTGTCAAATTTTGCTTAAATTTTGTTGTTGTTTTGTTGTTTTTACTTGAAAAAAAAGGTACTTAAATGTGAACTCGGATTTCTTTATTACATTAGGAAATACAAAATCCTTCTGTTTCAGAACTCTGAATATGATAATAATAATAATAACAAAAATCCTTAGCTCTCATCTGGGAGAGGGGGTTACTGTCTTGCCTACTGTCCATAGTTTTATGCTGCTGAAGAGGGGATTGAAATGATATCACTTTTATTATTCTACAACCCTTTAGAGTCAGACGAAATTCTTTAAAACAAATCACTGGACTTCCTCTCTAAGCTAATGCATGCAAACACTCTCTTCATAGAACAAGAACTCATTCAGAACGCAGAGGGGCCTGCCCTGAGAATATAACACGCACTGACGAACGCATCTGCCTTAAATGTTAATAAGGTATTTGAAGAGCCCTATCCTATTTATTGATCAGAACTTCACAAACACGTTCTCCCGTTCCTCGCGATCTTAATTAGTTCGCCTGCTATTCCTTCGGCGAAGTGAAGCGAAGAGAGTCGCTGACCAAGCGATGACCTCGCTTCTGCAGGCATCTTTTATTGAAAAAGGAATTTTAAATATCGAAGTGCGCGCTGGAAAGGCGATATGCTGCTGAGTTGGAGATGAGGATCTAGCAGAAGGGGAGTTTTAGGCTTAATTGCATGTACAGGAGATTGCATATATGGATAGTTTCGGCACGTTTTCGGTAATTACCTACAGCAGTTTTTGGTAAAAATAGGGCCAGACTTTACTCGCTTTCTTAGAAAAGCAATATATGAATCTCAGAATTATATTTTCAGAATATATTTCTTTATATTCTTATGCCAGTCGGGAAAACTGCAGCTACTGCAGATTTTCTGTGATTTTACCGGATTAAGATGTTACATTTTAATTAAAAAATACTTTTATATCCTTATAAATTTATATAAACAACAGTTATTGTCATAAAAAAAATCGTAATATTCTAAGAAATAAGAAACAATTGAAATTGTTGTAAGAAATTGTATTAGAATGCTTTTGTAAGTGTAGACAGAAAATACAATTAGGTAAAAATGGGGCAAGATTTTACTTAGTTCCTTAGAAGTGCAATATGTGAATCTCAGAATTTGTTTGCGACATACATTTCTTTATATTCTTATATCAGTCGTGAAATTTACAACTTAATCATTTTTTATATTGAAGGGTTAGGATGTTATATTTTAATTTTAAAAAATTCTTTTAGATCATTATAAATCTTTATAAACAATTATTTTCATCTAAAAATAATTCATCTTTGTAAAAAACAAGTAACAATTGAAATGGTTTAAGGTATGGTTTTAGAGTGTTTTTGTAAGAATAGAGAGAAAATCGAAATGCATTATCTAAATTTAATTTAAAAATGATTAAGCTGTAATTTAACATCATGCTTAGTCTATGACTCCAGAACAAAGACTGAAATTTAATCGAGCTGCCGCTACGTGGCAAGCTGGAAAAGCTGCCCGGTTACATAATTAGTCATTAGGCAACCATTAGAATGAACATTTTGTATATATTTACATCTCAAATAGTGATGTCATTTAATTGAACGCCACGCCTTTTCAATTAGGGACTTAATTATATATTTTGCGGAGGGACGGGTCATAATGACATAGATGATTTGCTTTTACTTCTTCATTGGTATGTTTGTCACATAATATTTTTTTCAGTCAAGACATACTCAAACAAAAAATCTGTTAGACAATGATCCGAACTTTTGAGTCAGTCTTTGGGTTTTTCCACTTCCAATCCATGATCTCATGTAAACAAAACTGAAAGATTCGAATCCGACTTTTCAAAGTTTAGTGATTTGTTGTTGGCGGCACTTATTATGCAAATTACGCATACTTAACTAGTATAAATACGTGTGGAATTAAAATCTGTGGGTTTTTTGATGTTAGAATGAGGCTCGGATGATATAAGACCATGCGGTTGGCTTGCCTTTTAGGAACTTTTAAGATGAATCGCTGCGTTTTTAGATTGAATGGTCGAATTCGAATCTGTTAAAGTTTATTCACAGTATGTGGTAATATTAATTTATTTTGATCTTTATTTTGAGATTTAACGTATTATTTCTTTTCTTTTTGCTCTAAGAATGAGCCTGTTGACTTTTACTTAAATAAATATGAACTTTTATGAAAACTGCTTTTGTCATTCTTCCTCGTCAATAAATTCCACTGCACAGCTTTGCTAATTTCGGATTAATTTATCCGGAAATCTAACAAAATCGTTACATGCATGAGAGCAATTTTCAAATTGGAAGTACTACATGCTCTATCTGATGTTTAGGTGATGGTCCATGATTAGAACGGAAATTAGAATATTTAATTTTTCTTATCTATATGAATAAAATTGAATGTTTGTCCGTATGTCTCTTATGGGGTATGTACCTCTCATCCGACTGCGATGAAACTTTGAATACTTATTTCTTGCACTTATTTGTTTCAGCCAAAGATGGAAAAAAATATTGCCAACCCTAAAGTCTTGAATAATAAGGTTAAAAAAACTGAAATATATTATTTACGCTTCTTCTTCTCATTTATCACACAATTTTAATGACTCTATTCATTACCGATGCGAAAATAAATATTATTATTTCCATCATTCCTGATTAAACAAGAGTTATTTTAAATTTCAGACGTTATTTAAAAAAATTATTTCTTCTGCGGCAGCAAAGCGCCGGGTACCAGTTAGGTTCGTATAAAAGTTGAATGTGTTGGTTTTGCATGTAAATTTAATCACTTGTAAATGACATATTTTTTAAAAAATATTTTTGGGGGATTTTTTATTTCTCTTATTATTACATTTTAAGGAATTGATTTATTTGGGCATTTTTATTTAAAACTAGCCGCCTTTGGCGACCATCTGGTTCGCCATGAGTAAAGCGTTCTAAAATTTTCAATTAAATCACATATTCATTAGCCTTGAAGTAATTCCGGGCATTGATTGATCTGAAATTAATATTTTCTTTAAGATGATGGACGGAAAGTTCTAAAAGTACACCTTTTCCTAATAATATTCTTTACTTTTATAAATCAGTCAGTTTTAACCATCGGTTATGCTTCTTAAATATTAAAAAAAAATTCGATGATGTTGCCAAAATATTAAATATGTTTTTTTAATGAAAGCGAGAAAGTGAAAAAAAAAGTATTTAATTAATGATGCAGATATTACAAACGATTGCATAAATATGCCATTAAGTCGGGAATTCAATGCATATCATGTCTAAATTCCATCAGGTTTACCGTAAATAAAGAAGATTTATTGAGTTAATGATACAGATATTGCAAATGATTGTAGAAACCTTTGCTTTGCATTAATTTTTTTAAAAAAATATCACATTTTATTTTATCCAGTCACGTGCTGAAAGCTGCATATTTGTAGATTTATTTTGCGATGATATTTTTTTTATTCGAACTTCCGGCATTATTTTATTTTATCTAGTCACGTGCTAAAAAAACATGGTTAAAATATTTCTTTAAAAATTCGTTAAAAATAGAAGCTTAAGTTATACATTAAAACACTGATACCATTAGAAGGCTAATTTTTTAATCTTTAAATTGATGTAAAAATCATATTTATGCGATCATATTTTCGGAAGTTATAGCGGAAAAACGTCGAAATTTCACTTAAATTTTAATTAATTCAAACTCTAATTAAAAATTCGAAAAAAGGGCTCCGAGGTGCACATTCCGGACCTTCAAGGTATACATGTACCAAATTTGGTAGCTGTAGCTCCAACGGTCTGGCCTGTTGAGCGCCAACACGCACACGCACACACGCACACGCACACGCACACACACACTGAGCTTTATAGATGTATTTATAAGTATAGATGTATAAAAATTTGATACAAAAAAGCTGTATTCCATGCTGATATTTCCCGTAAATATCCAAAGCACTTCGTCTTATGATAAAATTACGTTAAGGAAATCAATTGCCACGTTTTATTTTATCAAAACAATTTTTCTTGTGTGGAATTAAAAGTGAGTTTCATAAATTATGAATGAAATAATAACGTTAAACATGAACAAAATGCGTTGATTAATTGTGATATTCAGTTTTAACATTCGCATTTGTAGCATTACAAAAGAGAAGTCTGTAAAGTTGTCGTTTGTATATGCGTATGGCTGGTATTTTCAGCAAAAACTACGACCCCGAAACACTGGTTAATTGAACTTAGTATGTTAAAAAGGAGATGCTTTTCTTTAAAAGTGATCGACAGCTTATCTATCTAAAACTGTTCAGTTTAAGTCCCTCTTATAATTACTGAACAATGATTCAAATTTAAGAATCTTTTGTAACGAAATTAATATTAAAAATGAAAATTAAGCAACAGGAACTCCTAATTTTTATTTAAATTGCTGTTATAATTTGTGATATCGATGATTACACTAATGAATACTTAACATATTGACTTTCCGAAATATATTTATAAAGTCTGAAGCAGTTTTCGGTTTTCAAAAGCATGAAGGATCACATAAGAATTTTGCATTGATACATCATTGTTTGCAACTTCTAGCCATCTTTAATGACGATTTGGTTCACTACAAATATTGGTTAAGCATAACATCAATTAATATCTTAGGATGATAGTCAGTCAATCTTATAATTTTCAAATTGTAACGGATATTTTGACCCAATCATTTTAGTACAATGAAAAGTACTCTGATTATTGTATGTATGAAATGTCTTAATGAAGTCAAGTTGAATGGTGTCAAGTATAATTGTCAGTGCCTTTTTAGATTTACACATCATGAATAGTAAGAATTACAAGATATATATATTACTCTTGTGCTTTTTTTAATTATTATTCTCTTTCAATTCCTAAAACTAGCACTCTCTCAGTCTTCATATATTTATTTATATATTTTGTTCAAATTTTCAATCGTTAATCAAATACTTTGCATTCATCCACTCTTGTTCAAATGCATTTTTTGAAACTTATAATGGATGATACATGATGTCCATACATGTTTTTTTTTTTAAATACTAATTCATTCATTAAATTTTATTAATTTTTAATATTTTAAATAAAGATTTAGCAGTTTTTTATGAAAATTTAATCAACAGGTAGCAGCTGAATCTGTAAAATGCTAGAATTTCAGTATTTTTCACGTGAAGGTGAAGGCTACGAGTTCAATTCTTACGAAAATAAATATTTTTTTTTTTGATATTTAATGATTTTTTTGATAATTGTTTAATAAAACGTAACTAAAGTATTAAAAAATTGTTGACCTAAGTAAGAATTGAATTAATTTTTTTTTCATATTACTTGCTAACATTGACTTTCAAACTAGTTAAAGAAACAGCAACCCATAATAATTCAGTTTACCGGCTGTATTCTCTAGATTCACATTTTTATGTAGAAATGAGAGAATTGATTAGTACATAGAGTATAGAGTATCCGAGAAAGATTTTGCGAAATAAATTATTAAGTTTACCGATGAGATGATCAATTTCTTTGCGGATCCACAATTAAAAAAAGTGAATCAATGAGAAAAAATGTTTCTTTTTTCTGTGATTGGGCAATGATTCAAATTGTCAAACCAAGAATCATGAAAACTACTTTTATAAAATTCAATTTTTAGCTGCAAAACTTGCTTCTCACATTTTGGCTCGTATTTATTTTCGGGAACTTGTTCCGATTTTCCTCACTTGCAGTTCAGCAGAAAATTAGTTTTATTCATCAGCATCATTTTCTTGTCTTTTTTTCTATGCTATTGTTTTTTTATTTCGCAGACGTTCCTTGTTTCTTTTATTAGTTCCTTATAACAAAAAAAAGAAATTACAATGGATCCAACTTTTTTCAGATCAAACTACATTCCATAAATAAATAACACTGCGTGTCATATAAAGATAATTTTAAAGAAAGTCTTTGGAATGGATTCTACGCATTTCTTTTATGGTTATAATTTCATACCCTATATAAGGTTTTGAGAGCATTTGGAAATCTTACGATGTATGCGCTACTTTCTCCATGTTTTTGTCTTTACAAGTCTTCCTCTCGTGTAGTCATAGTGTCTGTGAAGAAATAACATTTATCCAAGTGTTACTACACTGTCTACTAATAAGTTTTTGAACATCCAGGGCAATTCAACTAAATATACATCACACTTTCTGCAATTAAATATTGTGTAGGAAATAGTATTGACATTAGTCGCGTGCATGCCACAAATTAAGAGCTGACAGAATTCGAGAAGAAAGTAATTGTCAGAAATCACAAAGACATATCTACTGAGTTAAACATTCCAAAATAGGCTGTGGCTTTTGTGATTAAGAAGTGGAAGATGAGTACTGATTGTTGGAATGCGCTTCTACCCGGCGGTCCCAAGAAACTATGAGATAGAGAGCGACGAGTGTTGTCCAGTGAAGAAATTCGGAAATATCGCACCAAACCTATTACCAGGAGTTGCAACAAACATCCGGGACTTTTGATTCAATAAATACCATCAGCAAGGAAGTACTTTTCTTACATAGCCGTGCTTCTGCCCATAAGTCTTTGATTGCAAAATACAACCACTCTGCTCGGTTGAGGTGATACAAGGCACGCTGAAATTGGACATTGCAAAAAAGGAAATAGGCTCTCTGGGGAGACAAATCACGATTCAATCTCTGCCTATTGAATGGCAGAGTTTGGATTTGGCGTATGCATGGAGAATGCCCTTTGGCAGAATGCATTGATCCTACAGTAAAGTTGGCGGAGGTGGAATTTTAGTCAGGAGATGTTTTTTATAGTATGGACTGGAATCTTTGATCCCATTTCATGGTAAGGTGAACTCCGTCTTCTATTACCCTATTCTAGACAACAATTGCAATTTTATGGTTTGGTTTATCTAGTTTATTGGCGCAATAGTTGCAATTTTATGGGTTGGACCATTGTTATTTCCAGGAGTTAACAACGCCACTTGTTACTCTGCCAGGTCCACCATGGATTGGTATGATTACAATGGGATAAACCAACTGAACTGACTTGTCCAGATTCGATGCTTGAATCCTATAAAAAACTTCGCCAAATTACGAGGTGCAGCAACTGTCCACAATCGGTGAAAAACACTAAGATTTATTCTCTAAGCAGAGTGGAAGAAAGCATGCACTGGAGGGTTAAGCCTGTAATTGCCTCAGGTGAAGGCTCTAGCAACTACTAAATATAAATAAATGGTGTATCACGGGTGTTCAATTACTTATTGGTCGATAATATAAATGCATAGTTAAAGACATGAAAGATGACAAAGATTTTCATCCTGGTAATACATAAACCGATTAATATTTTGCTTATCATATGATCGGCTTCTAGTGTGTAATCACTCTCTAACTCTTTATTAATTTGCATAAGATAAATTGTACGAAGATATAAAAGTGATTGCCTTAGTGAATAACGTTTATCAGTAACTATTATGAAGTGAAATGAATTTAAACCATTTAGCTGAAACTGAATATAACCAATTTATATTTGGCCACCAAAGGCTATTAGTGTATTATAAGGAATTTTAAAAAGAATCACAGAATTTTAAGAGCAAACGTTTTATTTAGAAAGTTTGTTGCAATCTAATACACTTTCTTAACAACCAAGATACTCCTTATGGTTCACGTTACTGAGTTTCTTGATACGGCTCATTCTATTTTAGATTTAGTATATTCACATATTTAAAAATGAACAAATGAATAGATAATTACAAAAGATGTTTAAGAGGTCTTAAATGTGGAGATTTTGGGAAATTTTGATGTTAGGTTCGTTTACGATTACAATATTGCTCCTTTGTATAATTCTTATACCAGGAATTACAAAGAAATGATATGAATCATCAAACTTCATAAATGCATCTCTTACGAAAGACTTCCAGAATTTTTGCTACTAAAGTAGCTTTTGCTAATGAAGAAATAAAATATCTTGTCTGATATTTTATTTTGATGTAGAAGCGGAAACAAATAACGTCATGATGATTATGCAAAACATTATTTTCAAAATAGAAAATCACATCAACAACTTATTTCCAATATTCATTTAATGGAAATGTTTTTAACACAGATTTGAAAACCAAGTAAATTCCCTAAGTGTGCAACCATGTTTTCAGGAAAATAAAAAAAAAGAATTTAGTTTAGCTTATTTATGCAAATTGGGGAACTTCTCTTCCAGTATAGCCCAAAAACAGGAACAAATACAGCATAAAATTGGAATAAAGATAGATATTTTCTGTTGTATTAAATATGAAATGTTTATAATAAAAATAAATTAATTTATATGAATTGCACAAAAAATAATTCCAGATTTTCTGAAATTCTTTGAGAAAAGGTGAAATTTAAGGAAAAGCCAACTGCTCACTAGCGTTACTTATAGCATTAGTCTAACCATATAACCTAATTTTTATGAGCTATACCTCTAAACTTTAACAATAAATATATAATATTCTGAATGTTATCAAAATTTGAAAATTGACGTAATCTGTCCGTTTGAAGGTTGGATATTCTGTCTAGGTCTTAAATACAAAATTCCTCAAAATATTAGAAAAGTGTATGGGAGGGGGACAGTTATTAGTTGCTTCCAATCCAAAAGTCAAGAGTTTTTACATGAAATAAAATTTTCAAAATGGCACTGTTGCTGTGGTTGCGAGGTTCTACTACTTTTCTTTTATTTTGCTATAGTGAATATACAGTGAGGACTCCTCCAAAAATTTATAAAAAGTGGAAAACAAGCGATTAAATAACGTTAATTTACATATGAAATTTAAAAAACGGAGAAATAAAGATTAGTAATTACATCTGGGAGGTTGGTCCTTTATTTTTCCTAATTATTAAATAACGTTAATTTGCATATGAAATTTAAAAAACGGAGAAATAAAGATTAGTAATTACATCTGGGAGGTTGGTCCTTTATTTTTCCTAATTATTTTTAATATGTTTATCAGAAGTGGAAAGAGTTTATAATTTAAAATAGATATATACGAGGATTATAAACTAAGTATTATAAAATACAATTCTTTATGGCATAAAATAAGGAATTAGAAATAACTGAAAAAATATTTGGCTGTGAAAAGTTACTTTTAGTAGATGCGTTTCAGTGGAACTTTATTACTTACTAGCCGCCTTTGGCGACCAGCTGGTTTGCCATGAGTAATGGGTTCTAAAATTTTCAATTAAATCACATATTCATTAGCCTTGAAGTAACTCCGGGCATTGATTGACCTGAAATTAATATTTTCTTTAAGATGATGGACTGAAAATTCTAAAAGAACGCGTTTCCCTAATAATATTCTTTAATTTTATAAATCAGTCAGTTTTAATGATTGATTTAGAAGACTGATTGATGTAGCAACTTTTATTTAAATTATTAATAAAAATATTTTGTAAAATATGGCTCACAGAGCAAAGTATGAAAAAATCTAAAACTCCTTATTCATAAATGCATTGTTTGACTCAAACTACATAAAATGTAATTATTTTCTTCATTTAGATCAAATTAATAGTATTAAACAATATATATACCTATTAATAATATTTTACAAATTGGCCATTGGAAAGGAATTTGAATGCATATCCTGTATAAATTCATTCCTGTATGAATAAAGATAATTTATTCAATTGATGAGTTAAATATTGCAAACGATCATAGAATCCGGTGCTTTGCATTTATTTTTGAAGGAAATATCACATTTTATATTTCTTTTATTTTATCCAGTCACGTGCTAAAAACATGATTAAAATATTTCTTTAAAAATTCATTAAAAATAGAAGCTTACGTTATAAATTAAAAAAACTGATACCATTAGAAAGCTAATTTTTTAATCTTTAAATTGATATAAAAATCATGTTCGTGTGATAATATTTTCGGAAGTTATAGCGGAAAAACGTTGAAATTTTGCTTAAATTTTAATTAGTTCAAATTCTAATTAAAAATTCGAAAAAGGGATCCGAGGTGCACATTCCCGACCTCCAAGGTATACATGTACCAAATTTGGTAGCTATACGTCCAACGGTCTGGCCTATAGAGCGCCAACACACACACACGCACACACACACACACACACACACACACACACATTGAGCTTTATTATAAGTATAGATGAATATCTTCTTCACTTTTAATACTTTATGGTAAAGAGACGTAAAATTAGAATTTTTTTTAAAAAGGAAACATTTTTAACATTTATATAATATGCATATCGCTAATAATCCTTTTACTAAAGATAATTGTAAGATGATTTTCGAACAAAATTAAGAATGCTGGTAAATGATATTCAATTTTTTTATCCTGTATTCCGTTGTCTGTTGTAGAAAATAATGTGGTGATTTTGTTACTGCTGGTATAATACCATGATAGAGGCTTTGATTTTGATCAGTACCATGATTCAGAGATTGAAAATCAAAGCATCAAAGTAACTTAAGCCATTATTCAAGATTTGAGGCAGAAATCTGATTTATCTTCAATATGTTTAAGTAGACGGCTTTCTCTTAAGATTCTGAGTAAATAATCCTCCCCTATATTTCGATTCGAGGGAAACTTCCAGCACCTTACTCAACAATTAGAAAAATTCCATTGTTAAATCAAATCAGATGCTTAGACCAGTTCTTTCATAATGTCTGGTAATAATACAGAAAGAGGACAAATGAATTACCTACAATGCATATCTTCAATCATAAATGGATTTTAAAAGTTGTCAAAACTTGGTTAAGTCAAGATGGTTGGAGGTAAATTTTTGTTATCAAAAGAGGTCTGTTGCTTATTTAAGATCCGATCGCACCAAAATTTTTTATTCTTGTGTATGGGCATGAAGTACTTCATGTATGTCAGTGCGAATCAAATATCAAAAAAGCGAATCTAGACTAAGGTGTCATCTTTGCAGTTTAAATATTGCAGAAAATTTTCATATCCTTCTGATCCTCATATAATTTTGCGTATTTCTAATAGAACAAATCAATATTTTAGGAAAAGCTATGAAACTAAACATTATCAAATTGGATAGTATTTAAAGAATCTTTCAACTATAGTTTGAGAAAAAAAAATTAATACCTTGATTGAAACTCTTTATTTGTAAAGACTCAGTTCTTGTTTCTTGTTCCAAAAAAAATTGCAATCACTTTTTTTTTAAATAACCAAAACTTCTCCTTAAACAATCATTGAAAGATACTTTAAATGCTATTCAATTTGATAATGTTTGGTTACATAGTTTTTCTCAAAATATTGATTGGTTATGCGAGAAATATGTGAAATAGGATGAATTATGGGTTCATACATTTCGAATTATACTACTCTCGAATCAGATAACATTCATGATGGAATTCCGAATAGTTTAGAAGCAGACATAGAGCAACTGTCGAGCCTACATTCGATTCCTCTGAAATGCTGACCGCCGGTCAGTGTTTCAGTCGTGAATCATGCATTTAAATTACTATACCCAGTTGACCGGGTTTCAGTGATTAGGTATGCACTGGATTCTGGTATGGAGTCTATGGACGAGGGGCGGAGCTAGCGGTACGCATCTATAATACACACATACTATATGCAGTACTGGGAGATGTAACCCCTTCTACGAACGCCAGTGCATGAGAGGAGGGAAAAGGGGGGGGTGGAGTGAGATGAAGAGCATATAGATCGATAAATGGCCTATCTGGAGTGTAGTTGCGTGGGTTCATCATCTGAGGGTGATGTTCGGAGATTAAATTCGAGACTAGGATCTCAAAGCGGAATTATTTCTCGTGACCGCCATGGCAGCTGGGAGTCTCGATTTGAATAGAATAGTTTGAGAAGGGGTCCTCAATCACACGACGTGGTCTCCGAACGAACTGCTCGTTATAGCATGCTTCTTTGAGAATTATTAATTTTTTAGTTCATTAAATTTACCTTTTTCGAAATATGTATTGTTAAAATTGACCTATTAGAAAAAAATGCAAAGATTGTTTTCCGTTAAGAAAATAAAACGTGATTTTATAACTAGTATTAATGTTATTTGTTTTGCTGTGAAATTTACTGCCAGTCTTCTTGGCAAAAATTATGAGATACTTGCATCAAAACTTGGTGGTGTTGGGAACTTATCTAATGAATTGTCTTTTATTATATGTGTGTTGACTCTTTACATACTATTCTGTTGATTAAAATATAATTATCAATTTTATTTTAATCAACAAAGCTGAATTACTGGATTAAGAAAGGGACAGGATGCTTAAAAACTATAAAATTTTCTGCTGGACATCTAGGCATTTGCTTAGAATGAGAGAAGAAGATGTGATATCTTCATCAAGGTTCGATAATGTAAGAAATTCATTATAATAAATGAATTTTTTGTGTTTATCTGTGTTAGGGCTATACATAGGGTTCTATTAGTTAAAATATACTTTTGGATTTGATTAAGAAAGGGAAAGGATGCTTCAAAATTATCAAATTTACTGGTAGAAATCAAGGCGTTTTGTTTAGAATGGGAAAAGTAATATGATATCCTCAGCAGGGTTCGATAATGATAGAAATTCATTATAATAAATGAGTTTTTAGTGTTTATGTGTGTTAGAGCTAAACATATGGTTCTGTTGGTTAAAATATATTTTTCAATTTGATTAAGAAAGGAAAGAAATATGTCAAGTGTTTCAGGTATTTATGTCTCTGTAAGTCACAAAAATATTTTAACAACTAAATTGAGTTACAAGGCAAATCAACTATGCGGGGAACGTTATTCCGAAATCTACTTAAAGTTCCACAAATGATATTAAATTGACTACAGATTAAATTTGTTGTTCTAACTTAGCATGACTTTTTATCATTATTTTCCATGACAGATTCATTTTATTCAATTATTTTATTCATTTATTCATTTTTAAAATAACTAAGATACCGCATCATTATTTCAGAGTCACTCTGATTTAAATACGTTCTTTTCTGATAATAAATTAATTCTTTCTCCTTCTGTATGCTGCATTCTAATATTAAAAATTCTAAATATTCTTAAGTAAATTCTAAAATTCACATAATTAATTTCCTCACATTAATCTGAGAGCCTTCATATTCAAGCAATTTATCCTTAGTTTGATTCTTCGTATTTCAAAAGTGCATGGCATTTTTTGAAGACCCCACGGCTAAGTGATAAAGTCATGACAAGGTGCCATTTTGATAAAAATTAGGACAGCAAGCCAGAAATGTGAACTTCTGCTCTAAAGATGATGCGAAGTTTCAAACGATTCGCTCGCTTCAATTTGGACAAGCTTGAAACAACAGGAAAAAAAAGGGGGAAAAAATCAGCCACCCTTTTTTAATATTATTATGGAATAATCCAAATCCATCCGATGAATGTATGTGGGAAAATGCAACAAGCATTATACAAGAGCAGCATATGCAATAAACAGCAGGACGTATCCAGATAACAATAACAGTAGAAAACGCCCTGAGAGAACTTGTTGAAAAGCAACATTCCAGAAAGAGATTTCATTCAATTACTGACTTGAGCTCAATTCAATTACTCCCAATTGAATATGTTTCTCGGATTTTCATAATCCCTATGACAAATCATCGAATTTCTTAAAATAAACAACAGAAATCTAATTTTTATGAAACTATCTCCAAGATAGCTCTAATATTCGGAATTTTTGCCTTTAAGGTGGCAAGCTTGGGAGTTATTCACTCGACGTACCTTAATTCAGCTGTCTATTAAAGACTATCCCAAAATTAAAGCAAGATTTGATAACGCATTTGTGCAGTAAGATGTTAACAACTCTATTAAAAAGCCATTTGATAGCTGATAGTTTCGGATTTGTAAAAATGGAGTGTACACGACACAAGGACGTATTAACACAAAATGTGAATTAAATAAAAAAAGTAGATATTTTTTTTAAATTATTCATTTTTATATAATCGTAAAACCCAAAGAATAGGGTTATGTATGGAATAACACATAGGACAAATGGCCTTCATGGCTTTGCTGGTCCATAGCACTATTTTGTCAAGATTTTACAAGAACATTTTGCTTAAATGTGGCTGCATTTTGTTGATGCAACATTTAATTTCCTCTTTCAGTGTATATGCGCCTCTGAAATGGTTGGTATGGATATTTGACATAAAATAACCCGAAAAAAAGAAATCCCAGGATTTTAAATCCCACGATCTAAACGATCAGTTCTCAAAGTTTTGAATTTTGACTTCCGGAATTACATTATTTTGGAAATATTTTTCAATAATGAAAGTACTTTGATCTATATCGTAAAGCGTCATTTTTATTAACCCTAAATTATCAGCTGTCGCATGGTTTTTTTAATAGGATTATCAAAACTTTGCTTCACGAATGGTGGCAAATACATATTTCGTACTAATTTTGAAACAGCTTTTATATCTGTAAAACTATTTTCTTGGTTAGGAGAGTTACTGCACAGAGAAGCAATATTACGAATTTTTAACAATATATACTTACGTATTCGTATTTATATTATTTATTTTGTATTAATATTATTTATTTGGAAATTACAAAATAATGTTTAAATTAGATGATAGTCGATGAAGGTGTTCGTTCCTCAGTTTTCTTTCATGTTGAAATAATCTGGTGCATTTTGAGTATCTTCCTACGATGCTAAAATTGAGTATTGATTTAGGGGGAAAGGGGGGGGGGGTTCTGAAGATTGTTCCAAAATGTGCACAAATATGCAGTTTTGCATAAAAGACCATATTTCAAATTTCGTCTGCCAAATTTTTAGAAATTTACAACTACCTCGTTCATATGTTCTTTGCTGTTGTTGCTTCTCCTCCAAAGATCTGATATATATCATATCAGATCCAGTAAATTGTTGACCGCCAAAAATCTATAAGAATAAGGTAATCGGATGTTAAGTCTCCCTTAGAAAGTTCGATGCAACTCAAAATGTGATTCGGTGAAGCTGAATGATCTCAGCACTTTTTACAAGTTGGATTCCATGTTTGTAAATGAATGTATTGACAAACGGTCAGTTGCTTAAGAGATTATGCTCAAAATTTGATACAATTCTAGTGATAAATCTAGAAGCACATGGATATAGACAATGAACAGGTAAAATTCCTGCTGTCAGAATATTGTATATAAATCTGCAATTTTATATAAAGAAAAAAAAAAGGAAACTTGCTAATTCTTCTAGTTATTATTCATTGTGGAACGTGATTATCATGTTCACAGATATACCGATAGTCATGATTGTGACGAAAATGATGCCTTAAAAATAATGATGGTATCAAAAAATCTTAAAACATTGAAGGACATGATGTTTCAAATTGCCAATTTTAAATTACCTATTTGAAAATTTTAAAGTGTTTGGATTTCTAACGTTGTGGAACGAGAATTTGGAGGCATATTGAGAAATTTGTGGAGAATTTCTTAGTGCAGTGGCTGTTTCTCGTTTGACGAGATGTTAAATGTACGCCAGAGATTGACCATTTTGTGGCTGGGGGCCAACCACCTCGAAGAGGATGTCAGCTCATTTAATAAACCGGTGTTATGGTCGGGTTATCAACAAAGACAACTGTTGTCCACGACAAATCCTGTCGATATTGCTTTGTTGAGAAATAGCGAGATTGCCGGCTGTTTACAAGAAGCTATGATTGCAATAATTTGTTGTTTCTAGAATACAGATGACTGCGTGGCCTGATGATATGATCACGGTTTTAGAAACAAAGGGTTTTGGTTTCGGGACCAGATTCCACCGAAGAACGTCGTGTAAGTGGTCTGGTGCACATCAAATCTGTGGGGGCTTCGCCTGGTGTGGTATAGAAGTTTGGAGAGGGATTGCCAGCTCAAGTATCGTCCTCGTCATTTGATCACGGTTAAAAATTGTGAGGCCCGTCCAAATATAGTCCTAGTCTTGCTTTAAAATGAAACGTTAATACAATTAGAACTCAGAAGGTGTGAAATGCGACAATTCGTCCAGATCTCGAACTCGAATTTCTTCTACTATTACAGTACTTATTCTTTGCAGATTTCATATTCGAAAGCTCTTTTAATTAGTGCTGTTAAAATCAGAACAAATACAAAAACAATTGATCACATATTTGTAGTGAATTTTCAGTTTCTTTCGCTGTCAAAGTACTGGGATCGACATGCAAAAGAGAATTTCGACGAAATGTTCATATGAGAGGCTCTAAAAATAAAAATCTGAAGGCCCGTGACATTCATGGCCTTTATTTAGGATTCACAATTTTTTTCCGGAGGCAGGGTGGCCTCTTTACTTCGAAGTATGCTAACAGATTGCGTGGAAATTATCCCCACTTTTCCTTTCCTTTTTTCTTTTAGCAATACGCATTATGTTCATAACTATGATATTGTGAGTTAGAAGGAGTCCTATTTGAACAAATTTTTATTTGGATAATAATTTATTTATATTAAGTTTTTTTTCTTTTTCATTGATACCTTTATTTTCAACATGCATTATGTACATAGCGATGATATTGTGTGTTAAAGGGAGTCATATTTGATCAAATTCCTATTTAAATAATTTATTTATATTAAGGCTCTCTTGATTTTCAGCGATACGTTTATTACAATTTCAGCTCTTTAGATAAAGGACAAATATCCAGTTATCTTTACATTAACCAGACAACCGTTTCGACCTCTTCGGAAAGTGCATATCTAAATTGTGTCGTAAAAATTTAGCAATGACTAGCATACTAGTCAAACACGGAATGTGTCTAATATGAAATGAAGTTGTAATGAAACTACTTTTATTTTATTTCTTTTATCTCAATAATTCCATTTATTTATTTAAACTAACATACATTTTTTTCGCATATGAAAGAAATGAAATATTTAAAAAGTGGATGATTAATACAAAACTGGGATACATTAAGAAAAACAATTCATATTATGTGCGATTTTTTGACTATGATTATTAGTAATCTTTTGTCCTTTCCTTTAATTTCGACTTGGCCTGAGAATATTTTATACAAACTGGAATTTAAGAATATATTTAAGTTTTTACTAAGATTTTAATTCAATGTTTTTGCAAAAGGCAAATTATGCTTTTTCCATAACGAGTGTACTTGTCAAACACTATTAACAAGTTGAGGCATGGTTATTTACCAAACAGAAATCCATGCTTGAAAATAGGGAAAGAGTCTCTCTCATGTTAAAAGTTAGAAAAAGAACTTTCAGCTGCAAAGAACACAAATCAGAACGCTTGAAAAAGTTCTGCTTTTAAAGGACAGGATTTGCATTACAACGCAGCAGAATTTCCATGGCTAAGTGACTGATTAACCTACACATACATCAAATAATTCCTCATCCCGTCAGAAAAGTGCGCTGAAAAAAGTGCACCAGATACTCTTTCCAAGGTCTGGTGCACACTGCAGCTACAGTGCTTCAATTGGCCGCTTTTACCCGGACGGACCTATTTCAACCTATAACCCTCATGATTTGAAAAATTAATAGCCACATTCCGTAATTTGTTTTCTTGTACTTTCGACCACCCAACAGAGTCCATCCAGTAGTTATGGAAACACATTTGCGTTCAACCGACCATGCGACAGGGACCCTCTGCCTTCTGCAAGTGGTGTTACTGCCTCGTGAATAAGTTAGAACCCCATTTTGCCTTTTGTTTTACTGCAGAGACCACTTATTTCTCTATCTGATAAGCTAAAAGGGATTAAGTTTGTTTTTTTTCTGTACTGTTGAATTGCATTTTTCTAAAAACTACATAAGACTCATATCGGATTTTTTTTACACAACCAGATGTAATTGCTTTTTTTTTTTTTTTTTTTTTTTTTAAAAAAATGGGTGTGGGCCCATAGGGGAGTGACAGAATAGGATACAGTCGGTAGTAATGTATTTCCTGATTTGATATTACGATTTGATTGGATTTCGGAATACCGATTCCCTCAACCAAATAATAAAAGTAAAAAAAGGGAATTTCGACGACAAGGCAATGCACTTCTAAGCTAAACAGAGTGAAAAAAGGATTGTTATTTTGTGTGGTAAGGATATAAGTAGCTGTAAAAAACGGAATGGAAGTTTTAAATAAAAGATTACTAATGTCTATAGTGGGTATTTGTACATGTAATATCCATACAGTTTGAATTATGAATATAGCATACTTTGCTGCATTTAAAATGTCTTTTATAAATTTCTTCTGACATATTTACGTTGTTTCATATCAATGAAAAATCGATGGAATACAGAATTTCCATAAGGCAAAATACTAGAAATAGAAAACTTTGTGTTAATGATGTAAACATTTGCGAATTAAATCATTTGATTTTAACATCTTGCAAACCTACAAGTAGCGCGTCTTCTCCATGAGCTGGGTGTTCTGGATTCGAGTTCTGGTTCGGGCGTGGTTATTCTATACCCTGTGTTCTATCTGTGAGGTGTGATAAAGATTCCCTTCCCCCCTTACGTAAAAAGGGGTTGTGCAAGAGAGTGTTTGAATGTTATCTTCATATGAGCTAGATGTTTTTGCTCAGACTTTGGTCCTGTTCACCTTTGGGAGCTTAGGGTCCTTACCCTCAGAAGCTACTGGCCTCCCCCATTTTTTCCTTATCTGTTATTTGGATTGAATAGGAGTTCAATCCAAGGAGGATAAGTAGCAGCAACAACCCCACCTTGTATAATTAAACTTTTAAAATTTAAAAATTGTTCTATTAAATAATGATATTGTTAGATTTCCGGATAAATTAATCCGAAATTAGCAAAGCTGTGCAGTGGAATTTATTGTCGAGGAAGAATGATAAAAGCAGTTTTCATAAACGTTCATATTTATTTAAGTAAAAGTCAACAGGCTCATTCTTAGAGCAAAAAGAAAAGAAATAATACGTTAAATCTCAAAATAAAGATCAAAATAAATTAATATTACCACATACTGTGAATAAACTTTAACAGATTCGAATTCGACCATTCAATCTAAAAACGCAGCGATTCATCTTAAAAGTTCCTAAAAGGCAAGCCAACCGCATGCTCTTATATCATCCGAGCCTCATTCTAACATCAAAACCCACAGATTTTTATTCCACACGTATTTATACTAGTTAAGTATGCGTAATTTGCATAATAAGTGCCGCCAACAACAAATCACTAAACCTTGAAAAGTTGGATTCGAATCTTTCAGTTTTGTTTACATGAGATCATGGATTGGAAATGGAAAAACCCAAAGACTGACTCAAAAGTTCGGATCATTGTCTAACAGATATTTAATATTAATAGTTTGTAATAAGCCTTAATGAGTTCAAAAAGCTTTCTCTTGATTTGTAAGTGCGATATAAGTAATGTAAAAAAATATAAATATCTAAGAGTTTTTTGTTTATTTGCATAATAATTATTTCTCCAATCCATGATTGCAACTAAGAAAAAAGTCTCTTTCATTTTTAATAAAAAATAATGCCCAATTATTTTTTAAGCAACACTATTTTTAATCTACAAATATTTGATGTAAATCGATTTTCAAAATTCCATTAACTATTAATAAAGTAATCTATTGGGTTGTTAAGAAAGTCATTTCGTATTTTTTTGTCAAAATGAAAAGAAATTTTCGTTTAATGAATAAATTATTTATTAAATTATAAAATTGCCATTCT
>JAPMOQ010062052.1:57912-68530 GCA_026543055.1 Argiope trifasciata
CTTTGTCAGGAAAAAACGAAATTACTTTCCGAACAACCTAATATATTATTTAGCAAATGTTCATCTATTTTAGTCGGAATTAGGATGTTTAAAAGCGATTCAGAAGATTTGTTCAGTAGGCTCCTTTACTACGAAAACTCCATAAAAACTAGTCTCAAGTACCAATTCACATTTCAAGTGATTTTTGTTCCTTACATATAGCCCTCGATTTATTTATAAAACTTTTAGATTTACATCTTCTTTTGAAGTTCCACTAAGGTTATTTCGGCTAGGATTTCGAAAAATGTCCAAAAGAAACATTATCCAAGTCCAATACCAAACAACGTGAAAATGTTTTCAGAATAACGTTGTATCAGGTCATATAAAACTAGTTTTCGAATGAAAACAATTACAAACCTGCGATTTTCAACCTCAAAGCCAACACTCACCGAACAAGCCGTCGAGATCCTATTAATTCACACAATTTTCATTAGCTTTTAACTCTAAAATTATTATTCATGCCAAAGTAAATTGGAAATAGCAGCTTAATGAATACGTAATCAGATCGAATCCGGTAACAAATTTATTCAAGGAAACCTCAGTTTAGGTTATATTAGGATTATTTTAAATAAACATCTCGCCAAAAGTTTGTCGTAATTGCTGTATTGGTAATGTCTCTAAATCAGTGACTGAGTCGTCAATTCTCGGTTCTTCCAAAAGCTGATTACTTTAAAATTGAGTAGTGTCTTTAAATATCATAATAAGCTTACATCAGAAATGTTATACAGTTTTGTGAAAGATTTTCAAACTAGCTTTAAAGATTTCAAATCAAAAATTCTAACAAAGCTCAGATAATTCGTTGATAATTCTCTTGTTTATTAACTATTCTTAACAAATTCATTTAATTATCTCATTTTAGAGACTCATTTTGCTTCCTACTCAGTGAGCTCTAAAATGGAGAAAATCATTAAAATATGAATTTTGTGCAAGATTTCTTGCAATATGTTTATGTGAAATTAAAAATGATTCCTTTGTTTCCATAAAATCCTAGAACATCATTTAGAGCAGTGGTGGGTAAACTTTTTTTGAGACGGGCCATTTGTATTAACTAGACGATCGTAGCGGGCCAAAGAATAATGCTTAATCGTTAAAAAATTTATGTGTTCTATAAATATATACATATATTATGACATACACTTATTATTTTAATAGTAAAAAAGCAAAAGGTAAGAAAATTATAAGCACAAAATATAAAATGAATTTAGTGTAGTTCTTGATGTGAAGTATTATCACTTTATTTTCTGGTGTCATTACTGGTTGATGACGCATGAGAAAAATGAAATTGAGACTGTTTTATCAAAATTTCATCATAGTCCGGTTCCATTTGCGAAGCAGAAATTCTTAAAACCGATGAAAGGTGCTCATCTGTAATTCTTTTTCTTAAAGAAGTTTTCCTAAGCTTCATTGTTGAAAAGATTTGTTTGCATATATAAGATGAGCCGAACATTGTCATTATCTTCATTGCATGAGTAATTAGATTTGGGAAATTATTTGGCCTTAAATTTTTATAAAATTCTAGTATGAAAAGTTTGTTTCAGGAAAGTATTACAGTTCAGTTCTATTAACTCAAGTTGAAATTTTGCATCAACTTCGTAATTAACATTAAACGGGGTCGCAAATGGGGTCTTTCGGCAAAACAGAACAATGAATCGAAAATGCGAGAGTGTCTGGAAGTTTCGAGCGAAGAGGAGTCAGCTGTTTGGGTCGGATGGATTTGTCCAGAATACTATTGTGTTTTGAATATCGCCGCAGGTAGTTTTTATGCGGGTTGTCACATTACGAAGTAAGAATGGGTTCAAACATTCTCACGACGGCACTCTTAAACGGGCCGGATTAAACCTTTCTGCGGGCCGGACTTGGCCCGCAGGCCGTAGTTTCCCCATCACTGATTTAGAGTAACATAAGTGTTGGCAAGCTGGGATTGACGCATCGACCAGGAAATAATATAACCAGCGGGAATTTTTTTCAATTCAACTATTTACATTAATGCAAAATGAAAAAAACAAGTAAAAAAATAATCAAAACAACCTGAAAATCTCTTTCTGAAATTTCTTTTGAAAAGCAAAAGAAGATTCCTTTGCATTTAAATTTAAATCTATATTGCATATTCGCATTTTGTGATAAGATAAGGTTAGAGGAGTGGAGATAAGAGATAAGGTTTTAAAGACACCTTATCTCTTAAAGCAGGCTTCATCTGAGAAAAAAAAAGCTAGCAGAAAAGTGAGCATCTTACATCAAGCATCCAGCGTGCGAATTCCACCCGGTTTGTGATTTTCATTGAAAAACGTTACTTGCGACCGTATGTTTTCTGATAATTTTTCGTCTTCTTCATAGAAACTTTTCATCTACTTAATTATCCTTTCTCTGAATTAGTCTTTCGAATTGTACAACGTTCTTTGCGGACGTCGGTGTTGATGTTGCAGCGATGATTTCTGTTGGACATTTAATTTTTCTTGAATATCTTTAAAACTCCCCTTATTTTTATCCTCCTTTCATCAGTCCCCCCATTTTGTTTTAAGAGGGGACTGATGAAAGGAGGATTATTGACAAAATAACTCGCCAAGGAGATACAAGAAATCCAATAAAGGCGCCAAATTCAAGCTAATACTTCGTAGCTATTGTACGTAAATAATACTATAATACGAGGAATGGTTGTCAAGTCGAAAATCGCCCCAGAATTAATAAACTCCGGTAAACTTGGGGGTCTGGGGTTTCTGGCCACGAGGAATCGATTGACGCCGGTTTTGAAGCGCTACGGTCAAGCAGTTCGGAGTTACAGATAGGATATTTTCAAACTTTATTAGTTCGCCATAATGGCTACTTAAATTTTCAAGCGGTAACGTGCTGCCATCTATAGCCAATATGGCGAACTAATAAAGTTTTATGTTTATGCTATTATAGGTTTATAATATGTTTCTTATGTATGTATATATGTTTGGTTTTTCTAAATAAATTTGTCAAAAATATTGAACTTCAATCTTTCCCTTTACTTTACCTTTGTATAGAATAGTTCCCTTTCCAAACTCTAACTTTGTTTAGAATAGTTTACAATGGTGCACTTTAACCGGTTATCTTTTCACCAATGGTTTCACAAATTTTCTTATGGCATGTATTGTTTTGATAAATCACAATTGAAAATTTAAATCTTCGAGTTAGCTTCGATACCTGTTTTCTCCAAGCGGGGCTCGGTCACCCGCTGGTATTATGTAAGTCGTTATCTGAGGTAACAGCCTTGTTAGAGAGTATGCGGGAACGTTTTAGAGGAAACACTCCAATATGATTAAAATTTAAAATTTAAAAAAATTTTAGCGTTTTTGCAGCATTTTTCGGAATTATTAGAGTACAATTTTTTTTTTACCTTGTTTTAACTTTTAAAAAATATTGTTTCAGTTAAATATTCAGTTCAGTTTCACAAATTTATGGCATTCTTTCAAATATTATTTTCTCTGTTTAATCAATTTTAAAAGAAAATATTTTAATCACATTTTCTGCCATTAATCTTGAGAATTCTGAACGAATATTAAACATATCACTAAAGATACAAAAAATAGTTTTTCCTCTTACAATCTCAAATTATTTACACTTCTCCTTTGTATATCAATGAATGTATTCATTTCCGATATGAAAATAAATATCATTTTTTTCTATTATTCCTAATTAAACAAGAGAGATATTTTAAATTTCAAAGGATATTTCCAAATTATTTCTTCTGCGGCAGCAATGCGCCGAGGACCAGCTAGTTATAGAATATAAAAATCCTTACATTTTCAAGCTTTTATTTATCTTCAAGTTTTATTTTCTTTCAAATATGGGTTCTAAACTACTTTTTTCGTTTTCAGTAATTTACGACCCTCCCCCCTACATCAAATCGCCTGTTATCAACATGAAAAAACTTTTAAGAATGTGCTTTCACTTTTAAAAAATTGTAGTTGAAACACCATTTGCTATTTTTTTATTAATTTTTTACAATTTTCCAACAATTCTCCGGCTCTTTATATTTTTGCTATTTTCACCAATTAAATGTCGTTTGCGATTCCAAATTGTATAGTGATTCTTTGTCTTCTTGATGCCTACTATCGCTCCTCTGAATTTGTCGGTCAAATTCGGTAACACCCTGTATTATATAATATTTTGAAGTAAGGCTGGTTTTGGGTTCTAGGGATCATGATCGGTGAAGAACTGCAGAAATTTTTCAGAAGTTTTGTCATGAGAACCTCTGCAATAGGTAGCCTTCCTATAGGAATCTACCTGAAAGACCAAATACAGATTTGGAGTGCCCCCACTTCCTATCACTGAATCCAAAATTTTATACAAATCTACAGTTATGGTAATAAGACATTATATCAACTAATTTATGATCTGCCTCTTTAAATTATCATATTCATACACTCGAAAATTTATAGATTTACACTTTGATTAATTGGGTCTAAAATAAAACACAGGTCTATAATTATTTTATTAAATATATGAGCATAGTACAACCATTTAATTATTTACGTTTTTGAATTATAATACTCACATGGACTTGGATATGAAGGAAAAGTATCTACCTTTTTTACAGAAACATTTAGTTCAAAATTTGAGAAAAGTCTGCAAAATTTATGTTATAGCCGCTGAGAATGCATCTATTTCAGATTTTGATTTGATGTCACTAGAATTCAAAACTATCATAAAATAGGGCCGCGGTGGCCTGGTGGTAAAGTCTCGGCTTTGGAACTGGAGGTTTTCAGGTTCGAGACTCGATTCCACCGAAGATCCGTCGTGTGAGGGGGTCTCTTGCATGTTAAATCTGTCAGGCCAAACGTCCTCCTGCTAGTGTGGCGTGGTGTAGAGAGGGGGTGCCACTTCAGGTGTCGTCCTTGTCATCTGACCGTGATTCAAAATGACGAGGTCCATCCCAAACTAGCCCTCGCGTTGCTTTAAAACTGGACGTTAATGTAACTAAACTAAAGTAAACTATCATAAAATAATAGCTGTGCATCTGAAAATTAGCACATTATTTTAATTAAAATATCTATTCAAAAACTAATTAATTAAGCCTCTTTAACACTTTTAAATCAACTGGTGTATCCTAGGGCCGACTTTCTCATATATCAACACAACATGGTCCATATATAATGATGAAGTTTGGGCAGCTTTCCTTATAACAAATGACAATAAAATTTCACAAAAACCTGCAGTATTCATGACAAGAAATCCCTTATTATTTTTTTATTGTATCTAGAACTAGAATGGTGGATTCTTTAAGCTGTTGAGGAGATAAAAGACGTCTTTTCATTTACCTGACTTTCTTTCTAATGAATCCGAAAATTAGTATCAATCTACGATACTGGTGACAGAACATCATTCTATGCTTCCAGGTCTAGGAACCATAATGGAAGATTCTGTAAGCTGTTGAATATATAAGGGACGTCTTTTTAGTTCGAACGAATAGAATTTGGACGAATACAATGATGTTTTGTTACCAGTATCGTACATTGATACTAAATTTCAGATCCATTAGTATGAAAGTTAAGTAAATAAAAGACGTCCCTTATCTACTCAACATCTTAAAGAATCCACCATTCTTGTTCCAGGTACAATAAAAAAAAATAAGCGATTTCTTGTCATAAATATTGCAGGTTTTTGTGAAATTTTGCTGTCATTTGTTATAGAGAAAGATGCCCAAACTTCATCATTATATATGGACCATGTTGTGTTGATATATGAGCAAATCAACCCCAGAATACACTAGTTGATTTAAATTTACGTCAAAAAATGCTTATGTAACTGGCTAAATTAATTAGTTTTTAATAGTTCTTTTAATTTAAATAATGTGCTAATTTTCAGACGCACGGCTATTATTTTATGACTACTCATAATTTTGAATTCTAGTTACATCAGATAAAAATCTGAAATAGATGCATTCTCAGCCACTGTTGCATCAATTTTGCAGACTTTTCTCAAATTTTGTCTTTTTAAGGGGTTTTTTTTTGTCGTATAAGGGACGTCTTTTTTGTTTACTTTATTTTCTACCTAATGCATCCAAAATCTCATATCACTCTACAGTACTCGTGATAGAACATCATGTATATCATGATTCTGTAAGCTGTTGAATAGATAAGGGATTATTTTTGATTACTTTCCTTTCTACCTGATGTATCCAAAATTTCCTATCCGTCTATAGCAGAGGTGTCCAAACTTTTCGCGGCACGGGCCGGATCGAAATTAGATCCATGTTATACGGGCCACATGTATATACAAATTGAAAAATATCATTATGAGTAAAGTAGCATTAAATACTATTAATTGATACTATTTTATTGTAACTTGAAAATACAAAATACTAAACAAACAAAGTATAATTATATAATTATTTGATATAAATTGAAATATTTTTATGCAACTTCTAATGCGAATGATGAAACTGTTTTTTTTTTTTTTTTTTTTTTTTTTTTGAAGAATATCTTTATAGTTGGGATCAAAATTTGTTACACCAATCATAAGCAATGACTGCAAATGATCATCAGATAAATTTGCTCTATATTTTGATTTGAGATACTTCATTCGAGAAAAAGTTTGTTCGCACACGTAAGTAGTCCCAAACATTGAAATGAATTTACGAGCAAATTTCTTCAAATTTGGAAACTCTTTTACATCCAAATATTTATAAAAATCTATTAAGTTTCCTTCCCTGTATGTGCCCTTGATTTGTTCGTTTGCTTGAAGATTAATAGCAAAAGATAGACATTTGTGTTTGGTCAAGTACTACAACTCCGTTTCGTTGGCCACGTAGTTTTTCGATATACCTTTATGAGAATGAAAAGGTTTGGGCGAAAACATCCTTAGGTTTTAAAACCCTTCGCCGGCTGGATAAAATCACTTGGCGGGCCGGGTTTGGCCCGAGGGCCGTAGTTTGGACATCTCTGGTCTATAGTACTAGCGACAGAACCTCCCTCAATGTCCTAGGTTTTGGAACTATATTGGATGTTATTTAAGCTGTTGAATAGATAAAGGACATCTTTTTACTTATCTTTCTATCTAATGGATCCAAAATTTTGTATCGATCTCCTGTTGTGGATGATAGAACGCCACTCCATGCTTATGGTTTTGAAACCAAAGTGGATAAATTTTTTATACTTCTGGATAAATGGAAACGTTTGTTGAGATTATCGTTTAGCTTAAGTTGATTTTCGGCAACTGGATCAAAAATTTGATGCCAATTCCATAGTCCTGTTTCTAATATCAAAATAACTGAATTTTTATTCTTTAAGTTTCCTAAAACTCCATTCCTTTACATTCTAAAAAACATTAAATATTTGCACGATGGATTGCAAAATAAGAATTCATTATTCATAGCCTTTGTGACTTGAAATATCAAGTTTACATTCTCACAAATTTATAGACAGTCTTTTGATAGATTGGCTTTAAAATATGAAACACATATACAGTTCTACTAATAAATCTATGTAATAATTGCATTCATCTGTCTAAATCTGTTTTGTGAACTATAGAAAACAATTAAATGCGGACAGACAAATTCAGAGAATTCATATTGACGAATTCCTTCCAAAATATAAAAAGATTCTGAAAATCAAACAGAAAAAGAAACAAAAATTCTATATCTGTATCTCGTCATATGTTTAAATTATCGTGTTCACATACAATCTGGTAGACGAGCAAAATTCCAAAAAGGGCTTTTTTTTTCGAACATGTGAAAGTATTCACCAAAGAGATTCATCAAAATCTGGCGATAGATTTTTTTTAATGATTTATAATACTTTTGGTTATAGTAGTTCATATAAGAAAAAATTATAACCTAAAAAACCAAGTACAAAAACCCAATAACCGACCATAAATCTTTCAACTATTCATGGTAATAAACAACTGATTTATTAATTGAATAGTGTGATATGTGTTGCTGACTAACGCCAATCAAAATAACCATCCCTTTGACAAATTTCTAAATCAGTAGACCATTGCATTTGCTTTTAGTAATTAAATTTTCTTCTTCCCCAGCTGGTAGACGTGCACGTGTACGTCGTGCCTTCCGCTGAATGGATTGAGCAACGGAAACTGGCCAAAAGGGACATTATTGATCAAGCAGTTTCGTCTGGTTTCGTCAGGTAAGCTTCATTCAACATGCATGCCATTATCCTTTTATTGCGACATTTTATTTATTACAAATGTAAATACACGTTTTAGATGCGTTTACTTACAAAGTTAATGACCACGAGATTGGTTATCGAATGAAACATACATGTTCATAGTTACAAATCATGGATGATATAGTTAAGGACGTTTTTAATTACTTAAGTGTTATAAAATTACTGAGTATTCCATAATGTGCACATTGCCGTTTAAGAATGTTTTATAAATATATTTGAGGCAAAACTGACATTTTGAAACCCTCATTTTAATGTAATAAAATTGCTGGGTATTAAATAATATGTATACTATTGTTTAAATATGTTATATAGAGAGAGTGATTAGAAGCAAAATTGATATTCTTAAACCAGCATACAGGGTTGCCACATTTACAATACACGAATTTCTTCAAGCAGCAAAAGAAAATATAGAATGCAATGAATTTTTATTTTTATTTTCGTTTTTCTTAATGAAATTGATTGAAAATATATGTAATGATTTTCATATGGTTATTCTAAACTATTTTAAATAATCTTTGTTCATAAGAACCTCTTCAATTTTTGAAATGTGATTGCAGTGTCCCATTCCCTTTTCTAAGATTGTTTCATACCGTCTGTGTCCCAAAAATTAGATTAAAACATAATTCCATTACATGTATTATTTGGTTTTCAAGAATCTGTTATACTAACGTCCATAAATCTTACATCCGTTGCAAAGCTTACATCTTTCAAAAATCAGTTTATTTAAAATAAGCACAATGATTTAATATAACTCATTTGGATTTCGGCTGATATTATTTACCATAATAATATTTAGGATTTTTGGAAACATAGCCATAGTAAAACATTAGCTCATAATTATTGTAACTTAACGTTGTTTCGCATCGTCATTACTTATAATACAGGTTCCCTCTGAAATTGGATTAAAAATTATAATCCCATGAAATATTCTGTTTCATCTTCAAAAATTTGTTATAAATCCATCAACTAATGTTGCATCTTTCAAGAAAACGTTGATCTAAAATATATGTGATGATTTTCATATTTATATTTTAAATTATTTAATATATATGTTGATTTTTTACATAATAATCTACAGGAGTTTTGAAAGAGAATCGTAGTTACTTTTTCACCTTTATATCCACCTTAGTGTTTCAAGAACAAACTTAATTTTGTCTTCTAAAATAATAAATATAAAATGAAGCTCTAATGGCTGCTGTGTACCAATTGCAAAAAAAGTCATTGATAATTTTTTACTTGTGATTGGAATGTGACATGCGCATATGTATTGTACTCGATGGACCGTATCATTCGATTTAGAGGTATCAAACTTGACTGATATACATCGGAGAGTGGAAATATGCACCTCGGAGAGTTTTACACGACACGACAGTTAATTGCATAATGGTGCAAAAGATACAAAAATTGGTTTCATAATGAATAACATAATACAATTATAAATTTAATAATACAATGATTAACTTGATAATGCTATAATAATGCAATGACTAATTTGATAATATTATAATAATACAATGATTAATTTAATGATTTTATAAAAATGTAATGATTAAATTAATGACTTTATGATAATGCAATGATTATTTTAATAATACTATAATGATGCAATGATTAATTTAATAATGCTATAATGATGCAATGATTAATTTAATAATGCTATAACGATGCAATGATTAATTTAATAATGCTATAATGATGGAATGATTAATTTAATAAGGCTATAACGATGGAATGATTAATTTAATAATATTGAAATAATGCGATGATTAGTTTAACGATGTTATATTAATACAATGATTAATTTAGCGAGCTAATATTTAATGTAATTATTGTATTTTTAAAATTATAAAAGTAGAGTTCTTCAAGAAATATTTTTGCGAAAACAAATCCATCTCAAAATATGTATTTCAGAGTTGGTTCGTTACTACATAACTGCTTACAAATAGAATCATATTTGACAATTGCTGTTACATTTCAAATTAATTTGGCACTTCAAGAGAATTTAAATTTTGAAATAAAGAATTTATTCTAATAACGTTATTAAAACGGCAAATGCAGTGTCTTTGGGGAACATGATCTGACATTCCAAAACGCCAAGCCTGCGCTTCGTAAGTGGAATGCTACCCTAGGGACTGACAGGAACAGCGGGAATATTTTAATGCGAAACAAACTTCTGCAATTAGAATTTGAAAACATGCTTTCACGATTTTACAAATGATTAATTTTGATGTGGCCATTCTTTGTTTCCAATGGAACAATGGAATATAAATCTACAAGGAGATATGAAACAATGCTTAAGAATTTTAACTATATCTGAGGAATTTTTCAACAGTTAGCATTTTAGAATCGCTTGATAAATTCTATAAATTCCAGTTATGTTCTTATATTTACTTTCTTCTATATGAAATATAGAAAGATAAAATAATGAAATG
>JAPMOQ010062052.1:68630-86139 GCA_026543055.1 Argiope trifasciata
TAAATATATAATCTGTTACTCAAAAATATCAATTAAATGAATTATTATTGCTTAAATAGAAAAGGAATATGTCATAAATAAAAAAAGATATAAATCTTAATATTATACCAAGGATCAATTTCTATTTTAAAATAAGTCATAAATTGTTGAAATGATTATTAATCTTACTGGCTAAATATAGAAATTATTATTGTTGTTAATAAATCTATAAAAAATAGTGAAATTGTAAAGAATATAATTTCAGAATTGTTCTTTTATATGACTTAGATTAACAAAATTTAAAATAATGTTTAAAGTACAAGTTCTTAGTTTTCTTTATTTCCAATTTATTTTTGAACCAAGAAAATTTCTTAATCTTAGTTTCATCAAACACATTTCTTTATAACAAGCAACAATCATAAAACGAATAAGATTGCGAAACACGAAGCAAAACAAAATTCAGTTTAAATAGTCATTCGTTTCAGTTATAATAGTTATTTTGTTTTATTTTTTTCGAGAAAAGAATTTTGAAAAAAATCTGCGATTTACAAATGAATGATGAAACTGAAAAGAGGAAAAGAACAGAACAGAAAAAGAATTTTACTTTCCAACTCACAATTTCAGAAGCTCAGGTTTAGAATATAAACAAAAATAATTAATCTAATTTTAAGTTACACGCATTTTACTTCTCTTTTAATTTTTTAAATGGTTCGAGTCAAGAATATGATCGTTACATTCGGGAAGTTCTGAAAATTAACTCTTTTGTAAGCGTAATGTACATGAAAGTACTTTTCTTTTTAAAAATTGAGAAAGTAAATATCATTAACCCTGATTTGCTTTACTCCATGTGCCTGTCATAGGCAGACGCAGGAAGAACCAACCAATAATCCAGAAGTTGTCCTTATGTTGTCGTCATGACAGCATTTTTCAGAACACAAAATCTATCGTTCTTTGAAAACAAACTGGTCTATTCATTGCTGACCATCTTATTGATTGAGAAAAACCATTTTTCTTTTCTTCTTTTTTAAAAAAACTTTCTATACTCGGCAGCAGTAGTATCGTCTGCATCTTTCCGAAGGTTTCCCGCCTAAATTTTTTTTTTCTGCTCTCAATTCTGCAGCAGGAAGGTAAGAATAATTTTTGTTTGTCATGCTTCTATCTAATATGCTTTCTGATTTCGGAAATCACGTGCCTGTTTCAGTTTCGAAACACATTGCGAATTTATCGTTTTAAAATGTCTTTCTAGTAATATTCGATTCATTTCTTAAATTACGTTTTACAGCATTTTTTCCATAATTACTGATTCTATGTTCTATCATAATTACTGACCTATCTTTGCTTATAAAAAATAAGAAAATTTATAAAATTTTCAGAATATTTAATCAGATATTTATAGAAAATTCTTTGTATTTTCATATACAGAAAATGAATATATTTTTGTAATAATAACATTTAAAGTACAATGCCATTTAATTGCGTTATCTTTGATTCTTATTTTGATCTCAAATACAGTCATTTCTTTTTTCTGTTAAAAGAACAATATTAGAGTAATAATTTTAGATAAGCTTTCTCCATAACTAAAGGTTAGAATAAAAGTATTCTTATTCATAGAAAAAGATTCTGTAAGAAGACAGTTACCAAAAGGACATCTAATTCTGATTTTGAACGCATTTGAAAATATATTGAAATAGAAAGCTTCAAATGAAAGCTCTAAAAAATACATAAAATGAAGAAAGATCAATTAAAGTTCCCATGATTTTATTTTGCTGATTCGTGACCATGTCTTGTTGTAAACAACCTCCATAACGTACTTGCATTTGTTAAGTAATTTTTTTTTCTAAATGTAGTTGCGTTTGAATACCAAAAACTGATGAATTTAGAAACTCTATCCCCCTTACAATTTATTAGTAAGATAGTTAAACAACTCAGTGTTATAAAAGAATCAGATTCCATTACATAATAATTCCGTTGAAGTTGCGATACTTATTAATTATAAATTGTTAGCTGTACAAGAATGCAATAAATACTAAATACATCTACGATGAAAAAGTTCCAAGATTTAAAAAGTGGTGATTTTCAACAGATGTCTTTTCCCTTTTTCTTTTTTATCTTTGCTTCCCGATATGTACTTATTTTATTACAATTCTCGTTCTTATGAATTATTGTTTTCTTTTTTCTATGATGCTTTGGGATGATTATATTTTAATTCTATATGCATCGTATCGACATAAATACTTGCTGTGAGAATCATACTTTGGAAATACTTCATACCTTTTAAATTATTGTAATTAATTATTCCAATATCTCGCATTTACTTTGCTCAAAATTTTATATTTCCTTGTATAGACAAATTTTTCATCACAAATTTAAATTTAAATTCTAACTTTTATCCATAATTTTATTTTATTTTATACATTTTAGAGTGCATACAAATACATCAAAATCCAATCTTTTTAAATCCAGTTTTTTACTTAAAATTAGCAGGACAAACATGTATTTCAATGAATTTTTTTAACTAAACTTTTCAAAAAAAGTGGCAACACAACAGTAGGAAATTGTATATATTTTGTTCAATCAGTTCCATAAAAATATTATTAATTGCTATTATAAAGAATTAATGTGAGTCATAAAGTAACTATTTTAATAGCGAAACTTTGATGCGTATTTATATTCATAGTAGGAATTAAAAATATTTCAACTATAGCATATCAAACAAGAGAAACTATTTGAGCATTTAGATAAACTGATTAACAAATATGTTTAAAGATATTTTTAAAGGCTCTTATCCTTAATCTGACTGCAAATATTAAGAACATGATTTCAAGTTTATATAATACTGAAAAAATTGATTCATATTCTGTGAATTTTATATCTTAAGCAAGTTTTATTTCAAAAGTAGATTTCTGTCAACAGTTGTATAAGTAAACCAACAATTCAAACTATAAAACACGAGTTGCCATTTGGCAGTTTGTTAAACCCATAATTATATCGTACATCACTACATTTGTTATCAAAAGGTATGCTATCTTATGCTGAACTGTGATGATATTTTTGTCTTCTTTTTGGAAAATTTGCAATAAATTCCCAAATACCTCGGCTTTAGTCTTTTGAATTTATTATATTATTATGAATTGGCTTTCGTCTTAGGTTCCTTAAACTTATTAAAAATTTAAGTTAAATGGTTCAGATCTCTTAACCCATTTGCACCTTTAGCGTATATATACGCACAATTTTTCTGGTCACTATCAGTGGAGCGTATATATACGCAGCATCATATTGCATGCTATGCATATAATATGATATATATTATATTCATATTATATATATACCTATATGCATCCCACATTTCAAATATTACCACACTGAACGAAATTACTAACAAATAATGCTCAAAAATCATTTTTTTTTCTACTTTTATACAATTTTACACCTAAATATGAAATATTTTTCCGTGGTATGGGCTTTTTTTTATATGATGCAAATGGGTTAATTTGAACGTTAATCGATATTTTCTATTATAGGAGATGGACTCGCTGATTTAGAGATAAATTTCAAATTGTTTTTATTACTTCATGATAGACATCTACCTCTTTAAAACCGGGAACGTTTTTATCTTTAAATTTAACGTCTTTTATATACAGTCAGTATTTAATATACAGTCTTTGATTGTCTAAGTAGCTGAAATAAGTAGCTTAAAAATGTTCGCTATCCTGTATAATACAAGGGCATACCCAAGCAGACATGTAAATTAAGCTTTTTCTGAGCATACGATCACCCTGCAAAATAAACAGGATTATGCCTATTCGAAGCTTTCTCTAAATTAAAATTCTACTTTTTTTTTATTCAGCTTTTCCTCATTCATAACAGACAGTATGAAAATAGTATTTTAATATCGTAATTAAATAATTTAAAATTTCTAGCATGATGTACAAGTAAAGGAAATTTCTAGCATGATGTACATGATTGAATATTTTATTATAAACTAATATACTTTTCTTCATTGAAGTCGTAAGCGGTTTTTTATTGTAAGTAGTGGTTTGGTATTCTGGGATTGGTTTTCTAAATTTCTGATGCCCCATTCGTGCTGTATTCTCCTATTAATCGTGACCACTTTCTATAACGGATCTTGTCAATATTTAAGGATATCCACTTGTATGTAATTTTGAGTCTTTGTAACTTCTAAAACTATTAAATTAATATAAATATTTTAAACAAAAACAAGTTAGTTGAAATTTTTTTATTTGTTTGAATCCTCAACATTATTCAGAAAAAGAAATCTGTTTTTGAGTCGGAAGCCTTATAAACTTTAAACAGAATCAATATAATTTGAATAGAGACGAAATATTACACCTACATAGCAAAATAATACTAATGATATATATTGTTTTTATTCTTTAAAATATTAAATTAAAATTAATATTCAAACTATTTATATAAAATTACTTATTAAGACTAATTTTTTTAAGTATTCATAAATAAAATGTTGGAAGTAGATTGTAATTCGAAAAAGAAATACCCCTGTCTTTTGTTGGAAAGATAAGCCTGATGCTTTTGTGATTCTGGAGGGAAAATCATTCCTTATAGGCATTTGTTATATACGATTATGCAGACTTCAGAAATTTTAATTACTACCTAACTCGTATAAACATTTGGATTCCAATCTAAAGAGCTTTGAACTCTATCCATTTAATTAACACGCTTGATCATAGAATAAAAATTACCCAAAATATAGTTAATAATTTAATGCAAAGATATTAGGATTAAATATTCCATACCTTTTGTAGTTACCCTAATTTCTTTTTAACAACTTTTTTTTGTATACAGAACTTCTATTAACAAAATTCTTCTTGTAGAATCACAGATACAAAATAACGATTTCAAGAATTCGACGTTTCTACTTCATAAAATATTCGTTCAAGAGCAGGTATAATGTACGTTAAATCCTTCTGGACCGAATTGATAAAATAAATCTTAGAAATTTTGTAAATTAGACGTCGCTTTCGTTATCTAATCAAAATCTAAAATTATGAATATCTGCCTCAAAATAATCCTTATAAATTACCATCTGTAAAACATTTAGTTTGAGATATTTTTGTGCTATAATTAAGCTATAAGTACTAAATGATTTTTAAATCATGATATATTGATTATTGTATTAAATTTCATTATTTATGTGTTATCAAGATCGAAAAAATAGGCGAATTGCAAATGATTATTGTTAAAACATCAATAGTCAGTACTATTATTAATTTAAAACATAAAAGAAGAGCTTAATAAATATCACATTCCTGTCCATCGGAAAATTTTAAATTAATATTATGGTATAATTTTAAATTGAAGTTATTATTTATTACAGAAAAAGTTAATGTTAAGTTGTTTCAATCATGTAAAGATAACATTTAATGCACTAAAACGTAATATTCGTTATACATTTCATGAAGCATATTATGCATATAAATTTTCACAATTTTAAATGATTCAATTCTTTTTAAGTAGTGGGTTTAGGTTTTTTTCAATACTCGAATTCATTGCTCACTTTTTCATGGATTGACTTCATTCTTTATAATCCAAAATATTTAAGCAAAAATATTATTGAAATTAAAATTTAATTTCGTAATCGAAATAAATAATCTTTGAAACTTTCGAGTGTTTTTTGATTATCACTTCAATATGTTTTGATACAAATGCTGTTAAAATCTCATCAAAAATTTGTAGTTTTGCTTTATTTCAAAAATTTTTACCGTTCTCATATTTAAAATTTCAATCTCTATAAATTTAAAAGATCTCTAAATTTTTAACGGTGATCATTATTTTTGTTTCATTTCAATACTTTTCTAGGTTTTATTTAAAATGCTGCATGATTTGTAACTGTACGATAAAATTCAAAGAAAATCAAGTTTTTTCTAAACATAAATATGTTCTAGATTCCAATCTCTATAGCTATATTATTGACATGTCAGAGAATAATGATTTTGTTTGACTTAATTTTTTTAAGAGTATTTGTGTTTTATTTTAATCTGTAATTCTTGCCATTATTGTTGTAAACTTTAATTAAGCTGTAGAAAGAAAACAACAGATACTGGCTGAAACAGACAGAAAGTGTTAATTTAGATAATTTTCGAAGATTCTAATGAATATTGATCCATAATGTTTGACTGCATTTAATAACAATCAGGTGTTACCAAATGTAATAAATGGCATTCCTATGTGAAATTTGCTGCAATCTGGAAGGGAAAGTATTCTTTATGTTTTTTTCTTATTATTATTAATTAGATATAAAATGTCACCGATAAAATTATATATCAAATGAGTTTACAGAATTTAAATGAAATGATTTAAAAGATGATTAAGAAAGGTCGAGAATAAAAAATAAAATTTTCGATACTTCCTGTAATAACAATAATAATGAAAAAAAAGAGAGATAATCGAATGTCTAGTCTAAAACATTGTAACTTTATTACACTCGATTCGTCTCACTTGATAGCAATAGACGTTACATTCTGTGTCTAACGATTTTTATTTTGTTATTTGCCTTTTTATTAGATGTAGTGAATAAATAATGAAGTAGAAGGTTTTTTTTTTCCTATTTTAAGACTTAATCGTCTGATTAAAGCGGTAGCCCCATCAGTTTTTTTAAGCTCTCTAAAATGTGAAAATCATTTTGATTATTCAAGTATTTCAAATACTCACCAATCAATCAAAAATGTGATACTTAACTTTATCATTTAACGTATTAAATTTTGAAACTAAAAAGTTTCCGTATATAAAACTATATAACCCAAAATCACAACGGTATACATAAATGAAATTTGGTATGTAATCTTATAGCCGAGCTAAGCCTAATTAGCCTTTCGTGCAAGTATCTTTTGAGCTTTTCTAAACAGTGGCCATGTCAAGGGGTTAGTGTCTGAATGGATATAATTGCTCAATTCGTTTCCATTGTTGATATAAATATTTCATCTTGAATTTTTCATCTATTATTGATTATCAAGGTATAAATGTATGTTTGTTTGTTTTTCGAGTAAGTTTCTGTATAAATTACGCATTTTATTTTATTAAAAATTTTTGAAATGTGTTGTCAGAAGTAATTTTTAAAGTAAGCAATGATGTCGTTTGTCCTTTTTAAACCCTGCTATTCTTTTCTGTAAAATAAATAAATATATAGAAACATATTATCGATTTTCTTCTTGATGTTTTGCTCTTTTATTACTGTACACTGACTTTTTTTTTCGATTAGGAGACTCTTTTTATAGAAAAACCTCCTGAAATAGGCAAATTGTGACACATATTCTGCAGAACTTGCAAAAAAAAACTTTATATATAAGGATTAAACTTTTTATCCGTATATTTTTATTAACATGTTTCAATTCAATTAACATGTTATAGGATTAATTGAAACTTTGTCATTACCCTTTTAGATTAGTTTAAAATTCAAATGAGACGATGGAAAATAAGATAGGCGCAAAAGACACTAAACAGAAAAAATGATGTATGATTTCTAAATGAGAACGAGTTAAATATCAAAATTTGAAGTTTAAAAATAATTTTTTTATGTAACTGTTAAGAGCATGTGAGAATTTTTAATAAAATAATTTATACAACTACGAACTTTAGTCATTTATTCGCAAAAAAGTTACAAGTTATTTAAAATAAAACAATATTCGAATTTGTTGCCCCCATGTTATTTTTGTTACAGCTTTTTTTTTACTTGGTTTAATAAAACGTAATCATATTTTGCTGAGTAAAAGAAAAATAAAAAGAATTTCAAGATAAAAATAAATAAGTTCAAGGAAGATTTTTTTTAAATTGATAATGGGATTTAATTTTGTATTTGTTTATATATTTTTATCAGCAACTATTTAAGGTGGCAACAAAAAAAATTAAGTTTTTTTTTCTAAAATTCTATTCAAACGGTTTTTTTTTTTTTTTTTTTTGTTAATAATTTTAATCAGAAGCACTATCTTTGAAATTCTTAGTTTAACATCGAAGCCGGAATATAGTAATTTTCCTAGACAAACAATTTGGTTTTGAAAAATGGTTGTATCAAATTTTGAAAGTCGTCTTCAGTGAAATGCATTTCATATAAAAATCTCATTTGAATTGTATCACTTTTTTTAATTTTTATTATTTTTGTTTTCTTCAATTCTTTATTCTTTGCGAATTCTAGGTGGAAATAAATAAGTTTCGCTTCTGAGAAAAAAAATAGACTGTATACATATTTTTTTAAATGGTTTGACTCAAGTTGATGAATTCTTTTACATAAGATTCTTGCGCTTGAAATATTTTATTTATTTGCCCTTGTTCTTAACCATGGTTCCAATTCTAATTGCCATACTTTTTATTGAATTAATAAAGACGTGTGTGTTTTTTTCACATATTTTACACAACTTTTTGTGGATCATTGAGTTTCAAGTTTGCAATGATTCAGCGTTCTCCAAAAAGTGTAAATGGGCATCAGTTTATAAACTTATTTTTAGTGATTTATTTATTTTTTGATTATTCTATTTATTATTTTGTAGAGATTTATGAGAAATTTAAAAATACATCGGACCCTTATTAGTTTTTTGGTGACAGTGACATCGCTTAATATATTCTATGAATTTAAACTACTCGCTGATATTACTAATACCCATACTTTTACTATAATTTTTCCTTTCTATATCTTGAGGGATTTCTGCTATATGTTTGATTGTAGAAATGAAAATTCATTTTCTTTAAATATTGTCAATAAAATATTATTTTTGATAATATGACAATCATATGTGGAACTAGTGGGAGATGTGTCCCCAAAACTTTCTCGCACACTATCCAAAAAATGTGTCATGTCAGAGAAGTCTTCACATGGCACTGCCATATAATAGTTACAAAATATCAAACTTTTGGCTTGAATTTAGCACTTTTACTGACTCCATCATAACATCCCTCATGATTTATTTGGGGATTAATCAAAGGCATGCGCTAATAGTATCCAAAAATGAAATTTTTGTTTTAAATATGTTTATCACAATAGATTGGAACAAAATTTTGACATAAAACTGCACATGTGGTCATAATATCGCATACCAAATGGTCATAATATCGCATAAAATATTTAAGTAATTTCCTTTTTTGAATTATCGCGTTTACTTGTTTTTGAAAGTACAGACTGAAAAAGAATCAATTCTTTGTTGGATTTCTCTCAAAATTTAACGTTTGTCTGCTCTATAGATGTTAATTCTATAGCAGTATGCATACTGCATACTAATCTCTTCATTTTCTTGTTATTGTATGTTCGAACAGCCGGATATACGGACTTCCTCACCACAAATTTTATTTAATATTTCTAGAATAGATAGAGATCTGCAAATTTAATGTTAAGACCGCACACCAAATTTCCATCGTCTAGCTGAAAGCTTTATTTTATTATTATTATTCATTATCACAGTAAATTGGAGTTTTCCAAAAATGTGTTTTTTTGAATTCTGAAAGGTCTAAAATGTGGAGATTCGTCAAAATTTTGAATACAAATATTTTGAAGATTACTATACTTTCTTGTGCATATGATAGTTATAAAAGAATAAAAGAAACCATGAGTTTTCGAAAGATTTTATAATTCTCGTTAACTCTTCTTTTTAACTTTCCATGATGGACGAAATAAACCACACATTCTTTACTAAAAGTTTCTTCAAAGTCTTTTATTCTTCTTAAATTGTTTTAAAATCCAAATATGTTAAATCTGGCTTTTAGTCGAAAAGTCTACTGTTACATTTTTTTTAATCTTACCTTTGATTAAGTTTTAATTTTATTTTCACACACAATAACCTAATCATGCCATCGATTTATTCGATTCTCAGGCATCTGTTCAAACAAATCGCTGTTAAAGAGAGAAATACGACTAAAATCGAACTAATGCATGAGTACGTGAATTAACTGCTACAATCTAATTTTAAAATTCCGTTACAAAAACTTTATATGGGGCTAGTGGAATTGTATCAGAAAACAGTATGAAGAAATGTGCCATTATTTGAATGAAAGTTTCAAATTTGCAATGCGTCATAAATTCATGTTCTTTTCTCTTGCGTTTTTGTATTGTAACACACAAAATGAAATGGCATCTGTTAGAATTAATAAAACGCTATTATAATTTACTTTAAAATATTAACCATGATTATTTTAATATTTATAACTTTGTTCTGTTTCATCTTGACTTAATGAGTATTTCAGAAGTTTAAATTTCAGCTTAACTGTCTTCATTCGTTTGAATGTACTACATTTTAATATTTTTCTAAAGTTTTAACAAAATTGCATCCTGCCCAACATTGCTATAAATTCTTAACTCATAAATTATCAGCCGAATCATGAATTCTGTGTTGAATTTGAAGCGCCATTTAAAACATATTATGTGAAATAAAATTAAGAGTATATCGTTACAAAATGACAGCAAGATGTATGGAATGTTGTCACATATCAATATTATATCTATAAAAGCATTTTTAGATCTATTAAAAGTTTATATTTAACCCTTTTGTTGAACTAATTAATAATATATTATTCCCATTACTCATTTTTACGCTCATAATCATCAGAAATGAGCTATCTGCAATGCCAAACCCACTTCTTAATTGCCCACCTGCAGTAGACGACAACATAAAGAAACCTCCCATCATGCTTTGCTCTATTTCACCCATCTGGTTAAGACAAACCTAAAGCACCCGCTATCCCAACAATACAAATTTTACTAATTGGATGTACGAAAACACTGAATTCTGATTTATCGGGTTAAAAGAGGGTTAAAAGCATTAGCATGGGCAATGGTCTAATCATAATTGCATCACGTTTCAAAATGTAATTATAGGAATATCTATCAAGCCAAGTAGACGGACAGCACAGATTCTTTGACCAGGGAATTAATTAAAGTGTAATTGGCGCTCTTCATATATATATAGTTTCTATTTTCGTACAGTAAGAGAAATTATGCAGATTTCCACAGAAAGAAATCTGAATCAGTTCACAAAGCAATTTTAGCAACAGATTTAGACAGTCTATAAATTGTCTGTTCTTTTATTTATTTAGATTACTGCCAGTTGTCCTTTATTTCGTAGAATTTGCATAGTTGATTTTTTTTTGTTGCTGTTGTTGCTAGAACGACAAATAATATATAATGTTTTGCAAGAATAATCTCTAAAGGTTTTAGAATTCAAATGGAATTTTATATTTGCTTATGCATATTCTGTAGAATGAGAAAATTTGGGCCACTTTTTTATTGTTAAAGTATGGTAATTTAAAGTTGATGTCATTTTTAGAATAAAAGCATTCCCATTGGTTCACTTCAAGCGACTCACTGGCTAAAAATATTTCCAAATAAATCAATTCAGCCTTCCCATTAGCACTTTATATCGTTAGAAATCTGCCCTTTAATTCACAAATTCATTCATAATTTTTAAAAATGTAGATTAGCAACATATTTAAATAAATGTAAATGGCTTACATTATAAACACAATTTGTTTCTTTAAATTTTTAAATTATTTATTTGAGCGATTCATATTTACCTGCCTTCTGTTATCGATATTTGTTGATACTCGTAAGGAATAGTATGCTATATCTGCAACACATAAAATGGCCAGAAAATGAAGCTAATAAAACTTAAAATCAAATATCCCGATAATACTTAAGGAGATAGAATATTTGAGGTTATTAAAGATTTAAGGAATTCTGTTTTTTTCATTTACAACTAGATTAAAAATATGTTGACATCTGAAATTAAAGAAAACTTAAGAATCCGGATTCTTCTTTAAATATTTCTTTTAAGCTTTTATAATTGGTGATTCATAATTTTAAGACCTTGTTTTGTTTGAACATCATTAAACTGTATATACTGGCGAAATGAAATGTTGCACAGTTCACACTAAGAGCATAATCAGTGTTTCTAGATTAGTTTTCTAATAGACCAGTTTCAATGTGAATTGCATTGATCAGTTAGTTGGCTTGAATTTTTTTTTTCTTCTTCAATGCTTTATAAAATACTTACTAATCTTATAATAAATATTTTTTTCTAAAAAAATGTGTTGCCACGCATAATTCTCACTATAGTTTTTCATCTATTTGTAAAGAAGATCATAAAAAGATTTTTAGTAAAGTTATTATTATTCTTTTAGTAGATCGGATTTCGGTTAAATAGTCATTTTTTTTTCCTTTCTTTCTATTAAACTGTATCTTTTTAAGTGCTCTTTTTTTTTTCTTTTTTTTTTTTTTTTCACTCTTGGTACTTAAAATTAAGACCGACATAATATGTGATAGACAGTGTTTCTGTTCACTTTCAATTCAATGTTACTTTTTAAAAACTACAATTTTTTTTAAACTTTATTGTTGTTTTTTGTTTAAATTTCAACAATAAAACTGATTATAGTTGCGAGTTTCGCCCCGTTTTCAATACTTCATCCCCTTCCATTGTTGAAAGTTAAGAAAAGATTGGAAGGTTGCGTTAATTATCAGCGCCATTCAAATGTAAAATAAGAAGGTAAAATTACATTACCACCAAAGACAACGCGCGATTTCAAATGTATCATCCACTGCGATATCATAGGAATTTGATTCCATTAAGATTTATGAGCACAATAGACGGAGAAGATATAATACTACAAAAATAATACGCCTTCCTTGAATGTCACTGTTTGATATTTAAAATATTTCGTTTGGGGAATTATGAATATCAGATTATGTATATGATATACACTAAATTAAGTTCAACCAGTATTTCTACCGAATCAACTGGTCCCCAAAGGTCTCAAATTAAAAAAAAAAATTAGTGAACTATCTTTATTCTAAGCATTTCAGTATCCTTCAAGATATCTGACCAAAATTATCTTTTATGCATGTCCTTGACTTATAAGATTCATTCGATGAGTCATACTTTTTCTTTTCGTAGTCTGCAATATTTAAAAAATATTTTTTCCATTTTATCGCCAGGATGTAGAAATGCATTCACTTTATTAAAAAGTGACGATTTATCTTTTGACATTTTTCACAGAATAGTTGCGGCATAATGTGACCGTGAGTTATGATCATGCATGATTTTTTTAAACCTTTCTTTACAAATATAAGCATAATCGTAAAAAGAAGAAAATTCGGGAATATAGAAATCTTTGTGAAGCAGGGGGAAAGGGGAAGAGAAGCTTTTTGCAATCGAAAGTACCAAAAATTTTCATTTCCTCTAATGTATTTAATGCGATACTATATTGTGTACTATAGAAAATACGAATTAATATAGGTGTCCTCTCTTATCATGGAGAAACAAATAACTTCTGAATCTTTAAACATGTAAATCTATTAAGAAAATGCTTTACAAGACAGGAAAAATTATACTTATGTTATTTGAGTTATTAAATATGTTCCTTGAAAAGTTACGAAATCTAACATTTTAGGCGGTGCCGTCAGTCATATTTAGTGAAAAAACTGTGCCAGCGTCCTGGCATAGGGATAGTGTCTTCCCCGTGATCTGGGGGTCCCAGGTTCGAGTCCCGGTTCGGGCATGGTTGTTCTTTCTCTGTGTTCTATCTGTGAGGCGTGTGAATGTGTCCTCTTATAAAAAAGGAATGGGCAAGCGAACGCGAAGCATGAAGTAGCTAAATCGTACTCCTGGCCCTAGTTAGCGCTACTAAAAAATCAAGAGAAACAAACAAACATTTCGGCTTAAATCGCTTATAGATAACAGTCAGCGGGCTAGTAAAGTGCCATAACTAACAACAACAAAAAAAACTGTCAACGTCCTAAAATTTACAGTAAAAAATTCCTATCGCTTTATGATAAAAGTTGATCGGGTTTTAACTCTGTAATTTAGAGATTTATTACGAATTTATTTTAAAGAACAAATTGAAAACACAAAGGCGCATGATTAAAAATTGAAAAGAATCCCTTTAAATCTCTTTCAAGGCAACGGTGACCTGGTTGATAAGGTATCTGCTTCCGAACCAGAAGGTGTCAGGCTTGAGACCAGATTCCACCGATGAACCGTCGTGCGAGAGGGTCGGGTGCACCGCTAAATTCGTACATCAAACATCCTCCCTCTGGTATTGTGTGGAAGTTTGGAGAGAGGGAAGTGCCAGCTCGAGTTCTCCTCTTCATCTGACCAAGGTTCAAAATTACGATGTCCTTCTCGAAACAGTTCTAGTGTAACTGTCCTAACTAAACCAAACCGATCAAGGCAGCGAAACTATCAATAAAATTCATCTAAAAGTAATTTTTTATATTTCGTAACTCTATCAGATCGAATCCCAAATAGGAGAAATTTGTTGTTGCTGTTTAAAATGTTACAAGTATATTTTATTAAATATGATCTTCAAAAACTTGAAGAGGATCTTCAAAAACTTAAATTCGTTGACTTTTTCACAAATACGTTTATTGGTTCAAAATAAACCATCATTCTTACCATTTCTAGTATTTCTTCAGAATTATATGTATATCCTTAATGGTTTAAATGGACATGTAATTTAATGTTACAGATTATATTATTGGGTCATAATAAGAATGTTTTTGTCAACTTTATATTAGCAGTTCTTAAGCATCAAAATTTGATAAGACGAAATAGCATAAAAATTTATTGCCGTTCATTTGAGAAAGAATTTTTTTCAGTCTATTGTGATTTAAAAAATATATCTATACACTTTTAAAATCTTGAAATTTTCTTTTTGTATAGTAAAAGAGACAACACACTCGTTCTAAATCCCATTTAACTATAGAATTGGGCTTTCTTTTAATTACATAACCCGTAGTTTCTTAAAATTAAAAATAACCAATCATAAAACTTGCGTGTTATTACGAATGTTAAACAGAATAATCTCAAAATTTAAGCGATATACGAGTTTTGTTTGAATCGATTCTAATGCACGGCATTCATAGTTAAATGAATACATAAAATCAAATAGCTTTGGATACACTGCAAAAGAAACCTCAAAAATTCTTTAAACTGTTAAGTAATTGCCAATTTAATCCTTTCTAAGATAGTAGTAAGTATGCTTAAAACCGAATTCATCTAGTTTTGAAACCCATAATGCATTTTGTCCTACGTTCTGAGTAATTTTTAGATGAAAAAAAATTCTAGATATTTTCTTTTCCAAATCTTATTTTATTATGGAGTATCTTAAATTTATTAATTAACAAATCAAATTGATTGTATCTAAATAAGTTGATGAATTCCATTTTTTAAAAATTAATTTCAATCACATTATTTTAATACACTATTGTCCGAAAAGAATTTATTTTTAAAGGGTTAATAGTTTAGTCCTAATTAACAGTTATTATTAGATTATTGTTCGTGAGTCAATTTTCTATTTAGTCCATGGCATTCTCGGAACTTTGTCCATAGTTGTTGATAAGTTGATTGTCCATGGCATTCTCGGACCTTTGAGAAATACAGTACATACTTCATACTGTATTGAGAACGTGTATTTTAAATAGGAAAAAATTGCAAGGAATCAAAATCTGACACACATCTGTAAGTGGTGATAAAGCCATATGTCAAAAGATCATAGATAATTGTTTCCTGGTTTTTCTTTCCTAATCTCCGATTAGTTAGTTTTTTTAAGTACCTCCATTATCACATCTCCTCAATCATCCATATATGCAAAGTGTTAATAATAGTAAGAAGTTTTGATTGATTAAAAACTCGAACGTACTTAACGGCATTTTCTTCAGATTTTTCAATTATCCTACTATTAGTTCACACTCTTCCTATACATATTTATATACATTTCCGAATATTATTTCTAAATTAACATCTGCGAATTTTCAAGTACCTTACGATTACAGTTAGGATGTTTAGTGACAAGACAGCGAATTACATTAACCATGTGTGCAACAACTAGTCGAAGTTATAACGTTCATCATTTCCAGATAAATTAAGAAATAAAAAGCTATCTCAAAAGTTGGATTTTTTTTTACTGTCAGATTATTTGACGGAAGCTTTCACTGTCTAAAGTCATGAGAAATAATTCAATGCAATAAATTTAAAGTTTTATATCCTGTGATATGCATTTAATTCTTTCCAGGATCTAGGGAAGTATGCTTCCTATTAAATTCATCAATCTTTATATGAAACAAATGTAGGTTATGGCTATATTGATGAATTTTTCAATGAAACAAAGAACTGAAGCATCTAAGTTTCAGTCTCACACAAAATGGTGTGCCTTGATTTGTTTTTTAAGAAACCAAATTAATTAATTAATCAAAATGCATCACTTATTAAGCCAATCTCAATCCTAAAAATATTTTAATATATCATGAATAAAAAAAAAATGCCTTTTAAAAGGTTTACTTAAAAGACTTTGTAAAAGCTTAGTTATTTTAATTTCCCTTGATCTTATGATTTGACCAGTTTCACAAATTAGCAGTTTAAGCTAAAAACAAAAACTTTTCAATTCGGGTATTGAATCCTCTACATTTTCTTGCATTATCAAACGTGTTCATATTTTTTTAAAAAAAACTATATTATAAAATATTTTTAAAATTTCCTCATAGATAGAACTTTCTATTAAATCTGTTACAAGAAATAAGTAAAGCGAAAAATCTTAGTAAAAATTAAAATTAGTAACTTCCGGTACTGATTATGGTTAATTCCCAATAAACGGTACGCTCCTTGTCCGCCATCTTGTTTTTGGCGACTATTGGCGAAACACGACTCCGCGAAGCACACGCCAAGTACCTAAGCCTTGAATATAATTGGATGAAACAAGAATTACATCATCATGACATCACATCATTCATTGCGCAAATTACGAGGTTACCATCTTTTAACGGGAGAGAAAGGGTGAAGTTGCCAAGGAGAAAATAAATATCGACCGAGAAATGGCGCCAAAAAAATCGCCAAAATAGAGCATACCGTTTACTGGGATAGAGCCCTGATTATAAAGGATCGGATAATTGAGGAACTACCAAAATGATTCTCTTTCCAAAAACAATGATATTGCCACAACAATCTAATATTCTTATGTATCATACATCTCATCCCACTGGTAGAGTGTGCTAATATCGATTACTTTACTATCAACGGGGTTTTTTCATGTGTTTAAAACAACATTGTATTTTTAAATTCCAGAACTTGATAATACCTTCTCTCTGTTATGCCTTCTCTTCCGCTTCTACAAAATATATTTGATGATTAAAAGGAGTAAGAAGTAAAGTTTCAAAAAAAAAAAATTATGACGTTAATTTTTCAAGTTAAAATATAATAATGTCTGATAGTTCCAAGCGATTCCAAACAAGACGCTAGAATGAATGTTAATAAGGAAAATTTCTTACTTTGCCACTTACTACATTTCTCTTATATTTATTTTATATCGAATATAGACATGGCCTTTCTCAGAAAGCAAAATACTTCATGAAATTTTTTTAAAAAAAATCCCATTCATTTAAAAGCACGATGGGGGGGGGAAGACGAGAGACAGACTAATTGAACACTAATTCCACTCGTATGGCGACACCCAGTCGTCATTCAAGACGATGCGTCATTTCAACGTTTTATTTAATTTTCAATTTTGATTGTTAAAAAAATTTTAT
>JAPMOQ010062052.1:86539-103900 GCA_026543055.1 Argiope trifasciata
AATTTCAAATCATTCAGTAGTTAAATGCATAAATATAAAAATGCATTTTCAATTCATTTTTTATACAATTGTTGCATTGCATTGCTGAAGAGTTGCTTAACTTTTCTGGATTTATTTCCCTCCACCCTTTTTTCGAGAAACTGGAGTGAAGTGAATATAATTAAATTCGAGAATTTGAAGATCCAAGGCTAAATTTGATTGCAAGTCTCAAGAAATTTTATTTAACTATTTTATATAAATCCATAATTATGCGATAATGTATGACAAAATTTGCAAGAGGAATGATAATTGTGATACTTACAGTTGAACTCAAAGCTCATTCGAAATTGTGCTTTAAAAAAATGATAGACTGAATGCCAAAAAGAAATCTGCATTGCATTAAGTTGTAAAAATTCAGTAACTATCAATATAATTCAGCAATTAGCAGCAAAATGTATTGTTAAATATTTCAATAAGCTAAGATAATAATTTTAAAAAATTGCAGTGCCCCAAATTGTTTATTTAAATAAATTAATATACTTCAGTGAAAATTCTTAAAATGTGTTTGCTTATTATAATTATTATACCTTTCTTGTTAAAGTATTAACACATTTTTACCATTAATTTGATACATATATCACCAATTTCCATATATTTCCGAGAATCTTTCATAAAATAAGTATAATAATTAAACACATCAACTACAGATTTAAAATAAAAAGTTACACAGAAATTTATTTACACTTTGCATATAATGCAATTGCAGACATTCTACATTTCCATATTTTCCAGTTGATAACAGTTGAGAAAAGTCTTAAATCAAGCTTTGAATGAAATAAATAAGCAACAACATAAAACATCACAAAATTAAAAAGTAATAAATGTGGCCAGATCATCAGCTAAGCTATTTCAGTCATCAAGGATTTAATAATCCTTTATTTCCTTAAAGTTGAAAAATCTTATTTTAATAAATAAGATTTTTCAACTTTAATGAAACACAAAAGCAAACACGTTTTGTTTTTAATCTTAGAATAATGAAGTAATATTTGTTAACTTTTTTTCTATAAATGTAATAAATAGGATTATATAAAAAATAATAAATAGTGTTGAAATTAATTTATATAAATTAAATTTCCTTAAATATAAAATATTTTTAAGGACATTTATATGAATTAAATCTTTAAAAAACATTTTATATATATTAGAAATTTAACTATACAGAAAATTCTTAAATTCATAATTTACTGAAATAGCTAAGCACAGGCCTAACCTAAATCTATAATCAAGGGTTTTAATAACATTTCCTTAAATCAATAAAATAATCAATTTTTAACATAATTCATAATAACAATCAGACTTTTAGATTTTTTTAAAAAAAGCAGTCATTTTTTATAAGGCTAGAAAGAAAATATCTCCTCAATTCCAAACTATTTAATTATGTTCCTTTAAAACTTTCACTACATCAATTTTTAACTGCACATTGAAGGGTTTAAAAGAAAAACAAGTTATCCACCAGAAAATACTATAATGACAAAGAACAAGATGAAAGAATATAAAATGCAAATATGGTGTTTTAAAATGTTACTTAAAAATATACAAAATGAAAAATTTACATACACAGAAAAGCATACTACCCCCGAATAATTTAAAATGCTATATGATGGAACAAAATTTACAAAATGTAATGCTTCTCATATCACTGTGTTAAATTTATGTTAGAATAAATTAGATTTTAAAAAATTAACTTTTTTTTTACAATTGGGCAACATATTTCTTGGAAGCTATGAAGTACTTTAGTGCCAACATTTGAATGGTAATTCTAAAGTAACATTACAAAATAATAAAACAATTAATTTTTTATGGATATCAAATAAAAAAAATTCAATGTTTAACATGCAACAACCAAAAAGGTTTTTAACATATAAATTAAAGCAAACAGCATTTAATAAATTTGACACTCTACTTTGTTTATTAATATTTAAAGTAATTTTAGAATTTATGCACATAAATTTATTCTTAACGTGACAATTAAATTAATAAAACATTTTTAAAAAGTTCTAACTTCAAATAAAATAAGTATCATAGAAAGTTAGTACTGTTTATTACAAAAATTTTATATTAAATCCAGGTTTCTAAGTATTTTAATGCTCCAAGGTATTTTTAAAAATAACTGCTAGATTTTATTTTTTTATATCATATAGAAATTATTTGTACTTGCATAGACTATTCAATCTACTAAAAACATAACATTCTTTCTTTGCATATTTACTTTAAAATTCTGTCGCTTATTTAATGAACTGAAAAAAAAAATGCATTTCCATAATATTTCCAGGTTTGTATTTTTTCCCATGGCTGTTAAAAATACAAGTGGGATTCAAGAATTTAACATGTCTAATAATAAAAGAAAAGCAAAATTTTTGGCACAGCACCTAATCCTAATAGGAGAGCATAAGATTAGGAATAATGTGTATCATTTAAAAATTAAATTGTGGAATATTAAACTGTAATTCAGATTTCGAACATAGGATTATATACAGAACCGACATTAACTGGGGAGGAGGGGTAAACGACGAGTAACATCCTCAGCTTAAGCAGTTTTATACATATATTCATACACAAAGACTGCTTATATCAGCAGTTGCAAGGTTGGTCTTTAAATGCATATAAAGATTTGAAGAAATCAGTTGAAAGAAGTAACATAAAAGAAATTGACAATTACCAATTCCATTCCAAAAATTTGATAACTAGCAAAACAAAAAGCAATTTGACAGAATAGCAACTTAAATTATGAAGAAAAAATCCAATTTTTATTAACTATAAATGACCCAAAAACATTTAAAAGAATTTTGAAATGACGAAATTATGAAATGAACCTTGTTTTGTTTGTTACATACAAGATACAAAATACCATACAGAAAACATTTAAAAGTTTCCCGCCCACTAAAAATAAGGTGACAACTATTCCTAAGTTATTCAAAAGACAAAATAAAGCAAACTTAATACTAATAAATGGCCTCAAAATTTATAAGCATTTATTAAAATATACAAGGATCGTTATCTCCTTGCAACAAATTTGTGCAGTCTACTAGACAACACAACATCTAATTTGCCATACATTAATTAAATTTGAAATTAAACCAATTATCATTAGCATGATATAGAATTCTTTCTTCACAAATGCTTCTTAGCTGTTGCCATTTACCATCATAGTTTTATAACAGCAGTAATTTATATAATAGTAATGTAACAAACTTGTGGATCTTAATGCATGTTTCTAATAGAATAGTTTCTATTGCAGAGAAAAAATGAAATTTAGAAATTTTATTCATGTTATTACTTCTTATATTTCAAATAATTCCACAAGCTTTAAAAGTAAAAAAATCACTGACATTTACGACATGGCTTCATTCATTCATATATGAATGTTAAATATTTGTTTTGTTTTTTAAGAGGGGTGCCGATAAAGTTATCCAATTCAATATTCAGCATGTATAAACAAGAAAAGCATCCTATACTCAGTTTAGAGTATTTGATTTTTACCTTCAGAATTTTCTATCCTTCCTATAGTTGAATTAAAAAGGAATGTCATTTGCTTATTTAAGATTCAGCCTAACTCGATAAATTTAACATTTGATGATCTGAAATATAAACCAAACTTTCTAGGCAAGAACAGACTATGAGAAAAAAAAAAAAATTACTTTGGGGGGGGGGGGGGGAATTTAAGATTTGAGGCCATTTTTAATGTGGAAACAAATATATGAAGAAAGATTTTATTTTTATTTTAATATTACATGATTTAGTTATGTTTTTAATGATTCAAAAAATGCTTTTTGTATGTCAATTATGGATTTCATTCAATTATGTGAAGCCACTAAAATGAAATTTGATACAGAGTAAAAACAATGCTGGCTTAACAATTAATGTGAAAACCAGTGCAGCAGTTAAATTAAGTGTCTTCTCCAATTAGACACTCAGAACAGTTTGTGCTCAACAGTTATTTCCCCACCAATATCACAATAGTAACTCAGCACAGAAAGACTTTTTAAAACACTAGAATTCTTTCTCCTCAGTTTCAGTAGCATCTTCGGCCAGTACTTTCTTTAGAACGTCCACAACATTTGCAGGAATAAGACAGCCAACAACTCTCGACGATTCCTCAAATTTCAATCGAACTACTTGTAATTTAGCATTGTGGGTGCCATGATGAGCAGACATGATACTCTCAATTTTTGTCCATACTGACAATACAGCTCCACTTAGGACATAATATTTTCTTTGTCTAAGACCAACCTCACAGCTTCCACCCATTGTTTTTCGACGGCACTGTCCATACCAGTACATGTGACTGCAAAGTTCCTCAGATGCTTCGTAATTTTCTTTCCAATGTTCCTCTACCTCTTTTTTAGTGGATTTGTGATATTTTGATTTTAATTCTTCAAGCGTTTCTTGTTTAGCCTGCAAGCCAGTGTTAGGTCGGTACACTCTAAATAGCTTACCTTTATCACTTTTACTCTTGCCGCTGTCAGCAACAGCTAAAATAGCAGTTTTTCTGCTATTCCTTGCTTGAGAGGAAAGGTAAAATCCTTCATCTTTATCATTGCATTCAGCCCATTTCTCTAAAGCACCTTCCCAACTAAGACCACGCTCAACAAGAACGGTATGCAATTCAGTTTTAGCTATGCCAGTAGCATGCTTCTGATGGAAAGAATCTACTTTCACTCTCTTGACCAGATCACCACCACTGCCCAAATCAAGAATGCCTAAATCATATCTGCCAGCCTTCTTGGCTTGTGATATAACAGCCTCTAATGTATCTGTGAAATATTGGAAGAGTCTATTTTGAAGTTCAACTGGAAGTCCAAGTATCCTGTTCATGAACTTAGCCATATTATTATAGTCTTTATCCAACATATGATATCCACTCATAGGATTTTCATTTATAAGGGCTACACCAATCAAAGCTCGGCGAACATCGGCGAAGAAGTCTCCCCTGTAATCAGAAGGAGGAGGAACAAGAGGAATATCATATTCCATAACAGCGCGCATTGTTGCCTCGAGGGCAGTTCGTCCATATTTGGTGTCAATATTGAACTGACTTAGATCTCTGCTTTCAGTAGCTCTTCTATCACCGTGAGTGAGAGCTCCTAAACTTTCCAGGCGTTTGGCAACAATAGATGCAAAACGTCTTTCACCAGCCAGATCAGAAATCAAAAATAAATATTCTGGTGCATTAACTTGATTTGATCGATGTGTTCTTCCAAACTGTTGTATGGCTTTATCAGCACTCCAGGGTAATTCAAGAGTCATGTGAACTCGCCTAGCTTGATTTTTTACTCTTCTGTCAGACTGTAACGATATACCAGAGCTTGCTGCCTCAGAAATAATAGCAATATGCTTTTCACCATCCATGAATCGCTGCTTTTCTACCATATTTAAGGTTTCTAAAGGTGCGTCCGCTTCAGACCTTGACTCGTATTGTATATTACCATCATTACTAACAACCCTACCTTTCCTTCCAGTCATTTCAGCTACATTTTCAGGGCCACCCAAACTGTCTATCAACTGATCAAGTGTATTAGGAGGCAAAGAATCACCTAATATTTCAATTTTTTCTAACAATTCTGCCTTCATTGAAGATGCTTTTTCAACTGCATCAATATTAGGAAGAGGTTTTGGTGGTTGTTTCTGTTTTTTGAAACCGTGGTTACTTTTGCTCTTGCGTTTTTTACCTTTCTTACTCTTTTTACGATTTGTCCAAGGTCCATTGCTATCAGATTCGTCATCGAATGGATTGAAGTCACTTTCTCTTTCTGAATCTGATCCTGAAGGTGACATTAAATCATCATTTTCACCAACAGGCGATTCATCACCTGATGGTTCAAAGTCACTCCCACCACTATGAATATATTCTTCTGAGCTACTTTCATCTGAAAGTTTGTATTCTCTATAACGTTTAACGCCTTGCCGTGCTCTTCTAAGAGGTTTACGCTTCCCTCCAGAAGATGTGGATGCTCCAGCTGAATTATTGCTACCTGATTGTAGGTCAAGTCCTAAGAGTCTCATTGTTTTCTTATGATCTGGGGCAGGAAATTGTTTTTCAACTAAAGATTGGAAAACACCTTTAGCAGTTGAAACAAAATCAGTCAACTCTCCTCCAGATTCCTCAAGCTGTTCCAAAGTACGAGCTTCACCAGTAGACTGCAAGCCAATAACAACACATTTACCATTTTTTAATGCTTCTCTAGTAAGTTTCTCAACTTGTGGGACCTTTGAAGCAATACACAAATATTTGAAAAATCGCTGATGTGAAGCCCAAAACTGACACCACATAGTTTTCTTTGTTCGGGGATCACCTTCCATCAATTCTGCTGCTTCAGCAAATTTTGCTCGAGCTTCGACCCATAAGCTTACCGATTCATTATACATGTCTTTAAAGTGTTCTGATAAAGGAATTTCTTCAATTTTGAAAGTAACTCCTGAAAAGCTTAGCTGCCGAGCCATATACAATCCTCTCAATTTCATATCCATAGCAACAAGTTCCATAGCTCCAACACCTCTTTTCTCAACAACTGATATGAAGTCAGTAAATTCTTTAAAAGGAGTTCCTTCTCCCCATAATCCAAGCCTTGTCATATATGCCATATTTTTAGGTTCTGAAGCACCAGTGGCACTAGCATAAACTATCCTAGCTTTGGGTAACTTATTCTGCAATTCTAAAACAGTCAAACCAGTTTTAGTAGGCTTACTGGAACCAGCTGGGCAAAGATTCTTAGCTTTGTGACATTCATCAAAAACAATACAGCCATCAAAATCATCTCCACACCAATGTAAAAGCTGCTTCAGCCGAGTTTTGTACTTCCCTCCAGACTGGCTTTCCCCAATTAAAGAAGAATACGTAGCAAATATTACACCCTTTTTGACACTACCATTTATTTTTGAAGATATTTTTGCATACTTAAATTTATTCAAAGCATGCACTTCAATTTTACCAGCACCTATGTCTTTCAGATCTCTTTCAGCATCATATTTTAAATCATTTGAAACACTAAGCCAAATTGCTCTTTTACGACCAAGTAGATAATTTTCATAAATAATTCCAGCAAGGGTACGACCTTTTCCAACACCAGCTCCATCTCCAATCAAAAAGCCAGCCCGCGTGCCATCAGGGAGAATAGTCTCGTGTTGTTGGCATGCATATGTGATAGCTTCTAACTGCAAAGCTGAAAGTGATCCCCTATCAATTGTTTCTTCTGGAATGCTTAACTTATACCAAACCTCAGGAGGCTGAACACTAGACAAAGAACTAGTTTCAACAACAGGGTCAGGGTGCCTTATACCAATTTTTAATTTTGATGGCATGTAATCAGCATAGGTCTCAGCCCGAAGCAATTCCTCTTCATCCTCTGCTTCTTCTTCAGGTTCTGCCCTCTGTGGAACAGCTCCCATCATCATGGATCTATAGGCAGCCTCTCCATTCATATAATATGGATTAAAATCTTTGTTTTGCATGTTATATGGATATCCTGCAAAGCCATTCATCATCTGATTTTGAAAAGCCATTTGCATTAAAGCTGGATTAGCAAACATTTCTGGTCGCATCATGTTAGCAAAATTTTTGTCCATAAAAGGAAATTTAGAGGCATATTCCATCATAGCAGGATTAAAGCCGAAGGCAGCAGGGTTCCAAACGTTATGGGCCATTTGCATGTAAGTTTCGGCCTGCTGAGACTTAGGCATTTCTTGAAGTCTCATGAAGTCCTTGTCATTTAAGGCTGCTGGATCATTTTCAGGGGTGATGCCAGATTCATCCAACGCTGCTGACAGAAGGTCAGGGGAATCTTTTCCTTTTTCCTTATCCATTGCTATTTTTTGGTCCAAGATATGATCAAACTTTCTGCAAGAGAAAAAGTATGCATTCATTATAAATATTAGTTAAAAATAAACAACACAAAGAAAAATTCTCAAGTTATAACCATATATATATATTTATTTAATGCCTAGTTGTAGAAATTAGTAAATTCAAATAAACTATGCAATATCAAATGACTGTAACTAGCATTCTAGTTATTGATCAATTTTTAGGATTATAGAAAAGTTTACTATTTCAATACCCCTTTTTGACAATAAGTAGCAAAAGAAAATGAAATGCTTAGAAATAAAGTGCAAGAAATAAAATAAAAATCACAAGATAAAGCAAACTAAATAATTACTTGGCTACTTTAAAAACGTGAAAAAAAGCTATTGTGGCAGTATAAATTGTGATAATAGGATGAATTGAAAGAAATTAAAAATGCAAATTAAATATGTAAAATCCACATAGCACCTTTAAGCATGGTCAACTAGAATTGCCTTTTAAAAAAGGAAAAGAAAAAAAAATACCCGTATGCATATTCAACATACAAACACTCATATGCTAGTTGTAATAGAATATAGTTCTAAAGATTGGAAAAAAGCAAGGAAAGGAAGTGACAATTTAACATTCTACATACATATTAAAAGAATAATACTTGCATATAGAAAAAAATTCTGTATATTTAGAGGGGAGGGAATGTACTACCCCTTTAACAGCAAGCGTCACAAAAAATAAAGAACTTGGATGAAATCAAATAAAAATTTGTTGATACAAATCATTTAATGATTCCTTAATTTTTTTATTATTCTATTTTTACCAATTTCAGAACATCAATTTCTACAGATTTTTTAACCCACAGTTTCCTGGAGCTAATGAACTTAATTTGTAACAGCTAAAATACGTTTTTGTCTAGTCTAATTTACATTTAGTTATTTCCTTATTAGTGAATATATATGGACATATTTGTTATATTAATGAAAGCATTAAACGAAATTACTGTTCTGGAATTAAAAACTTTAGACTGGATAGTTTTTGAACATTAAATTTGCTATTTTCAGATTTGATGTGCCATCTTTTCCTATATTTCTTTTAAATACTAAATGCAGCATCAATGACAATTCTTTTTAACTAGCATATTTTTTTTATTGGTAAAACTAGTATGTGCCTAATATTTTTCCCATGTTAGTTATGTTTATTATTTTCTTACAAAGCAAGCAGTATACAATAGATCAATGTTTTAGAATTTCTCGAATTCATTCCATAAAATAACGGTTAAATTTTTTTTATCCATCCAGTTCATATTAAATACAGATTTTGAACATCTCATTGTTTTAAAAAAATTTCCCTTATCTACTTTGAATAAGCTTTCAATTTCTCAAATAATAAATAAACCATTCAATAAACTCAAATATGGTTGACTAACAACAACCTCAACACTGCTTCCACAGTTCAGTGTTGCTAATCCCACCAGAAAAATGTATTCTATTTTTTCATGCAGTTACAGGAATCTTGAACATGCTCATTAGTGGAAATTTGGGAATTTTATCAGGAAAGGATAACTGTTTTGCTAATAGAAACTGAAATGATTTGTACAGAAAAAAAGGGGGAGAAAGGGGGCAAGTTTCCGTACTACGCAATAGAGAATAGCATTTTTCCATTTTTAGAAGCTGTATCTGTGATCTTTTATTCTTGCAATCTTTAGAGATCAGCATTTTAAAAAAAGAAAAATAAATAAATAAGAAGCTTAAAATTTCTCAAAATTTTTTCCTATTTTTAAGAAAATTTTCATATTTCCCTACACATTTCCAGGTGTGTGTTTTTTAATAATAATTAATGTTTTTTAATAATAAGTCAAATTTAACAATTTGTTTTAAATAAATGGGAAGCCAAAAGATAAACTGATAAAATAAAGTTATGTACATTAATTTTTAATCAATGTTAAAAGTATATCTTTATCAAGTTTGGATAAAAATATTTCATATGAAAATTTAATTTTACTTTTTAAGTGCTGGGATCCTTTAAAACTAAAACAATCATTTCTGAATTCATTCTATTCTACCTTCCCAGATTAATTCATTCATTTATCAATAAATATTAACAACTTTTGTAAAAAATAAATTTATATTCCACTTAAAAATATATGGATTCATATTATAATCTACAAAAAAATGTTCCTGCATTTAAAGACAACAAAATCTAGTTTGAAAATGTGTACAGTATTTTTATTTTTAGGTTTCCCTTTTCTAAATTAACTTTTTTATTCATACAGCCAAGCACATAAATCTTTAGAGTAAATAGTCAGAAAAACTGAATATGAATGGTTTCAGTATTTTTTTAATTGTTTTGAATATTATCTGAGGTTATGAAGAAAGCATTAAAAACAATCAAACTTCTTAGTCTGCATAGATAGCTTCAATTACCAAAATATTTGAAAATGAATATATACCCACATATATAATTATCTAAACTATGGAGAGCTATTTTCATTTCTTTTTTTCTTTAGAATTTTCTCTTGAATTAGTTTTAAAATATGATTTAAAGCAATTCTTAAATAACATGCTTTAAATTATACAGAATTTTACACATAGTTACAAAAAATCCTATGTTAGTTACAACATAGAATTTTATAACACAACTGGATCATTACGAAAATGCTTAATCAGTAAATTTTTCTATTTTTTTTAAACATATGACTAAATTTCATCAAAAATTGTCAAATTTAGGTTTATAAAATCAAAGTAAATGAAAATAATACTTCCAATTAAAAGCAAATTTAGATTTTTTTTAGTCATAACAATGTTTTAGCTTGAAGAAGTTAAATGTACATAATTGCTTAGTTGCAATTTTTACCAACTTATGAATATGAAATAAATTAATAATGTTAAAAATTTATAAATCTTCATTATAATTGCACAATTAAACTGATCTAAAAACATTAAATATAGTATGCAACTATATTTCGCATTCAATACATGTAAGCAAAGTACAGATGAAATGATTAATTTGTTAATAAACTTGAGTTGTAAATAGCAAGTTAAATACAGCTGCATCTAACAGTAAATCAGTACAATTTCCTGTTGCGTATTATTTTACCAACCTATATTTTCTAATTCAAAGTATTTTTTTAATATAAAAATCTCAAGACAGAATTCAATATAATTTTGTTTTACTATTTAATACAATAAAATCAGCTAATATTTATTCTCATAGAAATAAATAAATAATAATTGTAATTATTAAATCATTAGCAAATGTAATTACTTATTGTAAATAGAATTTATAAAAAAAAATTTATTAAAAATTACCAATATAAATTTACATCTAATATATACAAGTAGATTTGTCACACATTAAATATCATTAATTAATTGATAAAATATTGTAAAAAAATTGTTATAATTTCAATATTTATTTAAATCTGCCCATGCCAGCTAAAAAAAATTCAAGCTTTTAAAAAGAAATTTCACATCCCCCATTTCTAACGTTAGAAAGAAAGAAATCTAGAGAAATACAATCCCTTACCCTATTAAAAGAAAAATTAGTATTATTTCAACATTTTTGCAATGACCAAAATATAAACTTGTTTTTGTTACTGAACATATTTTCAACTCTAACTTATTTTTTACAATTTGTTTTATAGTGGTTCTAAATAAGAGTGAATGTAAAATTTTTAAGCTGCATTTGCAATGTGCAAGTGTACTTTCATCTTTATATTACAACTTATATTTACAGAATTTTATTATTCTTTCACTCTAAAGAAAATTAACTTCCTGGCTTTTAAGCAAAAAAAATGCAGGATGAGCACTAAACTTGCTATTCAGTTTAATCATATGCTTTTATGTATACTTTATCGATTATTCTTGACACTAATACTTAAATTGATTTCACTCTTCCAAGATCAAAATTGTACAAGTTAGAAAGCACTACAGAGGTTCCTCCAGCAAGACAGACCAAACCAAAAATTCTGATTTCTTGAGTTCCCAAGGATTGGTCGAAAATGATAATTTTGTAATTAGTTCAAGCTTTGTAATGTTTTTATTTACATATAATTACAATGTTGGTGTCTAAATTTGCAATTTCTAAAAATAAGTATTTTGATCTAAAATATTTCAAACCAAAGCATAATATTGACTTACACAGTTACATGAAAGCTAAATAAATGTAATATTAATATGTGATTTTACCAAATATGGAATACTCAAATTACAAAATTTAGCTATTGGAATTAGTACAAATAAAAATTTATCATTAAGACAAATTATTTCGAAGCTCTAAAATTATCTATCATACTACTTCAGAAGACTCTTATATAAATAAATGCAACAAACACATTAATGAAATTTTAAAAAATTATGGGTACTCTCCATTAAAGAACAAAAAAGTTCATGCGAAGACTGCCAACTTCATGTATTAAATACCTAGTCTAAGATTATAATGTTAAAATTGCAATAGAGAAAAGGTTAAATATGTTATGACAGTATGTAGTGGTGTATACATATAAGTGACATTGTACATTATACATATAATTGTATAGTAAACTGTATAGAGACAATATCCAGGCATTGCTCAAGCAAACAAAAAATCATAACTATATGAAAAGATATCACATTAAATGCATTTTTTTATACAACCTTTACTATTTTCTAAAATAAATAAATAAGAAATAATAAATAAATAAATAAGTTTTTCATTTGGATTTCCTCCAAAAAACTTGTTTCAACATTCCATATAGAAATTTAAAATGAATCCATCGATGAAATAAAGGTAACAAGGTCCCTTCAACAAATGTCCCTTTTCAGAAACAATCTTTTTATTGTATGAGTATACAATAAAAATTTGCAAACCTGCTTTGAAATATTTCATTAATGTTTAGACTAAAAGTTCTTCAGTTTTATAAATGCATGCGATTTCAAAATAAATTTTTGTTTGTACATAACTTATAAATACCATTTTTATCAATTTCCTTAAATGTTCACATGAAAAAATTTAAATTGTCAAGATACAATATGTAGAATTCTTACATGAAAACAAGATATGCTTTTTTAAGAGTTAAGTCAATATTTAAAACTTAATTAATGGATTTAAATTAGGTTTAGAAATGTACAAGATTTAAAAAAAAAAAACTAATAAAAAATACAGATTAAATTTAGGCAGTGTTTTAATTTTAATCAAATGCTTAACAACTTATTTCCACTCAAATATTGTAAAATTTAATAGAAAATTGCTATATATTCTTTGACTACTTATCCCGACTGCGACATCTTGGAAGATTATGAATGATTCACTATGTTGATACTTTAAAATACACAGATTGTTAAAAGCACGTGACAAGAAATGTACTTGCAAACAATTTAATAACAATATGGAAATATTAACAGAGCAATAACGACAATTTTACAACAAAGCAGTAGCATGTTTAATACGAAGAGGATTTTTTTTTTTTTTATATTTATACCTTTTCACAACTTAGAGCAGAAAGGAAGAAGAGTTTACCGATTCCATTCACAGATTTCGAGATAAAAATTCATACTACTCATTTTTGATATTTAGGGAAAGATCGCAAATAATTTTTCAAACCAAAACAAACAATTTTACCCGCGCTATCAATAACTTGACATACGAACGCCACCATACCGAAGTTAATGGCGGATTTCGATCGGTTGAGCTCATGACAAAGTCGAAAAAACTCGGAATGAATATTCCAGACTTATAGTACATCAATTTTCAACGACTTAAATTAGTTCTAATAATGATTCCGGCACTTTGAATAAAATGTTAGACTTAAAATGACCCACAATGGCGGAAGAAATATGCCGGTGTATTTGGTAGACATATCCACGCATAACTAAAACCATTGTTCTAAGCTTGTTAAACGATTTCGCAAGGTGAAAGACATCTAAATGTTGACTATTAACAGCCGTTATTATGATAGAAAAATTTACTTATAATTTACACTTACCAGTTATTAAATTTAGGTGATATTGCTTCGCCTTCTGTCGTTACGCATGTGTGAGGGTAGAATATCTTTTTGAGACAGGCAATGCAAAGTTGAAAAAAGGGTGGAAGGAAGCGGTTAGTGAATTCGGATTGGCTATGGACTTCATGACGTCACCGATATCTTCCTTTCCGATGGAACGGCATTTCAGGTGGCTGGTAGAGAGTTTTTCGGCGTTTTTAACTCGTTTTAAGACTTTTTGCTAACAATACCATTTCACAAAAATTTCTATTGAAGAACATAGCGATATAATTTTCAATCACCGGCATTCTTAGTTTGTTTTCCAAATACATGAGGTGTACAAACAATATTGTCATAGAGGGCGCTTATGCTAACCCTTACTTAATTCATTTCTATTCATTTTTTGAGCTGGTGTATATTTTCATTGTATAATTTTTATAACCACGTGTAATTATTATTTACTTAATATAAATCTTTCAATTATTTACAAAATAGAAAAAGAATATTAAAACTAAAATTTTAAAACGCAAAAAATTGTTTAGACCGTTGTTTTCTAAATCCAAATAACCTTAATTAAATTTTAACAATGTTTCGTGAACATTGTTATGAATGACATTTGGAAACATAGTGGATAACGCAGTTTACTGTCATGTACAGAAAGGTATCTAATTAAAAAATACAAACACAGGTTAAAATACACCACTATAGATAAATACATAAAATATGAATATTGTTTTCATTGCCGGAGTCCTGGCACAGGGGTAGCGTGTCTTCCCCGTGTTCTGGGCGTCCCGGTTCGGGCATGGTTGTTACTCTGCGTTCTGTCTGTGAGGCGTGAATGTGCCCTCTGTAAAAAGGGATTGTGCAAGCGAATGTGTGTGTCATCTTCATTTGAGCTACAAGTCAGACTTCTGCCCTCTGGGTGCTCAGGGGTCTTTACCCTGAGAAGCTACTGCACCCCCTTTCCGTGGAAACACGGACACGACAAAAAAAAAATGTTTTCATTTTATGTAGCTTCAAAAACTTTAAATATTTTTTTTTGTCAGTATGTTTTTTTTTTCGCTTAATTTATTTACATTAAATTGATCCTTTGGCTTGAAACTATAAAATTAAGGAGATGGTATTGAAACATAAATGTATCACAATTTTAAAAGAATTATTAAACCTTAGTACATAATGATACATTAGAGATTAACATCTGCATATTCGATGTATAAACAAAGTTGAAAATTATGAAAATATTATTCTTATTCTTTCGAACCTGCAACATTAGATGTTATGTCATATAACTTTAATGTATTCAACAACCTACTTTCGGCATATAAAACACAGATACAAAGAGTATGTTTCTAGACAAGATCGGTTCAATAAGTGAAACCATTATCATGTGATTTAATTACTGCAGCCTCTTAATATGAGTTTCAAACTTTTTTAGTTTTGTACCCCATGATTCTTGATAAGATCGATTACACAAGTGAAGCCGCTATTATGTGATTTCACTTTTGCTACCTGTTTATTTGAAAACCTTTAAATTTATTAAATTTTATACCTCATTGGAAAAATCCAAAAATGCGTGTGTCATCGTAAAACCATTTTCGTCTTTCACATCAGGAATGAATATGTATTAGTGTTTATAATTAATTCATAATATTTTTTATAATACTTGCACACTTACATAATTTATTAATATCTTTAAAGGCAATTTTAGTATTATAACAATAAAGATAACAACGTATTATAGTTCGTAGCTGATAATTTTTACATAATAGAAAATATTTAGATTTATTATTAATGAAGATTAATGTGATCAAGATTTATATTTCAAGTATTGAAATATTAGGAAATCTTTATGAGGAAGCTTTTAAGGTTTCACATATTTTACTCAACATATTAAATTTTTTATTATCTTTTTTGAATTTTTAATGTTCAATAATCATTATCGAATCCTATAACATCTACATCATTTCAATGACAGGTTTTTGTTTTTCCATCTAAGTTTTTCTTCATTGCACTAATTATGCTTTTTGGATCAACCATTTAGCAATAGATAATATAAGAAAAATATTATAAAATATTTTAATGAAGATAATTGGGTTTATGTATTTGTAGATAAATCGCCGAAACTAACTTTTGTATGTAATTTAATGTCGATGATTTTCTCATCTTTTTGTCTTTTAAGCACTAATAGTCATGCAGTTCCGACTATTTTAAAACGTGACACAGTTGTTTTTATTGTGCTATAAGTATCTCTAATTCTCCTTTTAAATAGAAATATATTCGAAAAAATATAGTAATAAGGCAGAAAGAATCTTTCATCACTGAAATTTTGTATGAACTACAGATTGTATTTCATGATTTGAATAATAAATAACAGTAGATTATTCAATTGATTTTTTTTGTTACTTCAGAATAAAAATTCTAAATTGTTCACTAAGAAAGTAAAACCTCGATCTAAAAGATTGATAGAATAAAAATATTTAAAACTCAAGGAACATAAAAAAAAATTTCAGCATTATTTACTTTTGAAAAGGAGCATTAATTATAATTGCCGTTGATTAAAAAAATGTTTTAAATGCATACTTTAAGCAGATATCTATTTAACATGGGAAAGAAGCCAGATCTTTAAATTTGGATCATCAACAATGGAATGAAAAGAAAAAAAACAGGAAGAAATATTATTTACAACAATGAAAACGCTCTGGATTTCATTTACAGCAAAGAAAATACTGTATTCAAATATATTTGAAAAGAATTTTCAACTTAATTTTTACGACATTTAAATTGATATTATCAGAAATATGATTTTTCAGTTTATTTTAAGAAGGTATAAAAATTGTTTTTGAATAACTACATTTTCAAAGAATATTCTTAAAAATACCAAAACCTCATTTAATTTTTAATTAATTAAAATTATAATCAACATTTTTAAAAATTATTCTGACGTGTGCATTCTCATCCTTCAAAATGCATATTTGCGAAGTTAGGTAACTACAGACAAAATATTCTGGCCTGTAGTACACCAATACAAACACAGACAAACATTTTTTCTTCGTTATTATTAAAAAATATTTGGTGTTGTTATAACTATTAAATAACATTTTTGAATGAACCAGACTTTTAAATACAATTATACGAATTTTCTAAAAAAGAACTCTTGTTCATATATTTGCATAATCAGTGGAAGAATTTTCTTTTAGTAAAAATGAAAATGAAATTTGTTAAAATTTGTTTCTTAAGTTCACTAAGTTTCGAATAAAGCATTTCTCAACCCTGTTTTCTATAGTATTATAATCAAAAAGAATGCGAAAATTTAAGATCTTTTACTAAATTCTCTATGTTTCAATGTTATTCTTTCTAATGTTTTTCATGTTATTACTTCTTTTACTAATTTTCTTCTCTAACGTTATGGATCTTAATAGTTTTTTGTTTTAAAAAAACATGGTAAGGAAAAAAAAATTTGAATTTTCTAAAACGAAAGTTATTATATTTTAACCAGTGGAGGGATGAAAAAGTATATTAGTCTTACAATTTTCATTACTTATAAAGTATTTGATAATCTTTGAAAATGAAAGCT
>JAPMOQ010062052.1:115911-153185 GCA_026543055.1 Argiope trifasciata
TCGATACCTGTTTTCTCCGAGCGGAGCTCGGTCACCCGCTGGTTTTATATAAAATATATTGTTGGAAAGTACAATTAACTTTTTGAAATCAGTTAAAAACAGGGAAAAAAAACTTATATGGCAAAATAATAGATATTGTGGAGAAAATTTTTTAGATTATATTAAGAGAGATTTCCACATTATTTTTCTCTTTACATTAAAGAACATAACAAAGTAAGATTTTTTTCCAATTCCTACTATTAGTTCATACTCTCTCCCTCTCTCTCTCTATATATATCTTTTTCAAATTTTCAATCGTTAATAAAATACTTTTTATTCATCCACTCGAGTTCAAATACATTTTTTTTAAACTTGTAGAGGGTGAACACTTAATGCTAATACAGTTTTTTTTTAATATTAATTAATTCATTAAATTTAATTAATTTTTAATATTTGAAATATGGTTTTATCAGTTTGTAATGAAAATTGAAATCAACAGGCAGTAGCTAAATCGGTCAAATGCAAGGGTTTCAGTATTTTTCACGTGAAGGTGAAGAAAGCGAGCTCAATTGTTGCGAAAATCAATAATTTTTTTAAATAATTATTTAATAAAATGTAACTAAAATAAAACTTTTCTTTATAATTATTTAATAAAACGTCACTAAAATAAAACTTTTCTTTGTTAATCTAAGTAGGAATTGAATTATTATTTTTAATATTATTTGTTATCTTAGTTCAAGTACTCACCGTTCCTTGGTCGTTTTGGACTTATTTTTAAAAAAATCCATTTATATGTATGTTAAATTTGTGTCAAATGCGTTCTGACTCGTCTCTGTCTTTTGAAATGCATTTTTGAATCTTTGAGATTTGCATAGAAATTTGACGGCGGGTGAGATATCTTAAAATTTCAACATCATATTCTTTCCAGACTGTGCAGTGTTGGATCTTTAAATCAGAATCACGCCATCTGAAATAAATTCTCAGGTGGAAGCAAATAGATTATAATTTTCACAAATAATCGTGATAAATAATCGAAAAATTTAATTTGTCTGAGTTACATCTTAGCCAAGATGTTAATTTTTTTTATGATGAGTGATTTCTAATTTAAAAAAAAATTATCATAGTAACGAGAAAGAGAATATTGAAAAAATAATAGTAAACTCTAAAAAGTGGAAAAAATCAAGCGAGCGATCTCATTCATGGATGGAAGTGAAAGAGAATTTGCTTTTGGCGTAGGTGTTTGGCGGAATTCTGCCAATACGTAGGTTGAATTCCGCCAAGGATCGAACCTGAGACCTTTGGGTTTGTAAGCCAGTAACTTATCCACTATACAAAAATGGCCACCAGTGTTTAGTGGTAGTTACTGGCTTATTAAGATGTCACCACAATACTCCCCTGCCAGTGAGTTCGGTTGAGAGATGAACGATTTTATTGTGCCAAGCGTCATGGCTAGTATATGAGCGTTGCTGCTGCGTCAAGTGAGTCTGACGGCTTTGTGTTGGTGCGTCAAGTGAGTCTGACGGTTTTGCGTTGCTGATGGAGAGATGGCGCCAAGAGAGCTGTTGAAAATTCATCACTTCCGATAGCTCATTCCAATTCCCATGGTGACATCTTAATAATGCCAGTAACTACCACTAAACATTGGTGGCCATTTTTGTATAGTGGATAAGTTACTGGCTTACAAACCCAAAGGTCCCAGGTTCGATCCTTGGCGGAATTCAACCTACGTATTGGCACAATTCCGCCAACCTATAAGCCAAAGGATCTATGCTAAATATGAGCTGCTTTTTCGCAAACTGTCAAACCATCACCAAATACAGCGACAGGGCATTGACTACTTTGCTTAAATAAAGTGCAGTAAACGAATTTCCCTGTTTTTGACAAATGTTTTATAACCAACTTGTGTACTTATTGATTAGTTTTTACTTATTGTAAAAATATTTTAACTTGCTGCAGCTCTTGACTTGATGGCCTAGTAGTCATTGTAAAAATTTTAATAAATTCTTTACCAATTAACTGTTTTTGACGAGTATACTCGTCATGGAAAAAATACAACATTTTGCGTTATGACGAGTTTTTTCGTCAGGAGTAATAAGTAGTGGCAATTTGCATTTGACTAATAATTTTGGTAAAAACTGAAACATATTTGTAAATTTCAAAATATTTCAAATATTTTGAAGTCTAATCGAAATCAAAGAAACAAATAAAAGATTATTATGCTTTGCACCATATTTTGCTCAATACTATTCTCTAACACCAAATTAAAATAATAAATTAATTTTTTATGTTGCTTTTCATTCATAAACAAAAAAATTGCTATTTTAAGAAAATTAAAAAATGTGATTATTGAAATAAATAAAATAAATAAATGCCATTTCATTACAACTTAAATTTATATTACTCATACTCTGTGTTTGACGAATATATTCGTCATAGCTAAATTTTTGCGACAAAATTTTGATACAAATTTCGGAAGAGGTCGAAACAGTTAATTGGTTAAAAATACTGTTACGAATGTTACGTATCTGTGATGCTGCTTCCCAGCATGATTGGTTCCTTCACTGGAAAGAATGTTTTACAGTATTCTTTACTGGATGCTGTGGATGCTCTTAGAAGTGATCCCAGAGCTTGGCGACAAACTTGGCGACCATTTGGCAACTTGGCGACAAATTTGGCGACTTTGGCGACAAAATGGAAAGTACCCGAAACATCGAGAATTTTCCCGATTCGTCCATCAGGAACCGAGATATGTCCAGACGCACCCTGATTGGTCGAGACATTTCTAGCCACGCCTCTTGGGACTATATAAGGGCCATCGTTTCAAGCCCTTTGCAGGGGCTAGATTCGTGCTTTTGGCTCTCACTATCAGACTCCATCGAAGATGGTCACGTCCATGAACCAAAAGTCAGGCTTCTATTTAAGTTATCAGTAACGGAGATTAAGCCCCTCCGATGGGCTAGGCGCTCCGTCAACCACATCCTTATCCTTATCCTTATCCTAGCCCCTTGCAGGGGCTAGGTGCCTCGTTAATTCAACTCATATTGCTGAGCAGTAGTCGTCGGAATCGACAGCAGATAGCGAGTCCTCCAGAGGAGAAAACAAGAAGCGGTGAAGCCAAGCAAGTGCTGAACTGAGCTGTGTGCCTTGTGGTCTATTGAGGAAGCAGCGTTGAGTACTATAGCTAGTACTGCAGATATTGTTACTACTTGTGAGTTACTGTTGTTATTGTGTGCTGTTGTGTGTTCGTCTCGTCCTGTAAATAAACGTTTGTGTTGTGTCTCCACTAAAGGACTGATCATTCTGTGTGTTCTTCATCTCATCTCTAATACCATACACACCCACTATACAAGTTTAAAATAACCCGACGGATTAATAGAGGAAATCCGTAGCAATACATTAAATTATTCTTCAACACAGTTCATTTCTGCCTTGCAGTATCTAAACAGTATTATGTGAACCTCATACTAATTAAGTAGGAAATTTGCTTTATATTAAAAACGTTCACAATTGTCAAAGTTATTTTATTTTGAAAAGAATGTCAACCACATGCTGTGATACAGAAATCTATATAAATAAAAATGAATGTCTGTCTGTACTTCTCTTATGATTTCCTAAAACATTCATCCGATTGCGACGAAACTTTGTCAGCTTATTTTTTACACTTACGGGATGGGTATAGAAATATTACAATTATTAAATATTTTGGGTCGATCCTATTTTAGCCCACCTCTGACGCCAATTTAAAAACTCGCCAAATTATCAGCGATAATGATTTTAAAATGGCAACCCTGACAACATTTGAAGAGAAATGCGGCAACCCTACGGAACCTCATTGGTTGATTTAAACTCCGTTAGAAAACTATTTAATCTTATTGGTACTTTCGATTACTTTCAAATACTTTCGATTTGGCATGATTTTGAATATTTGGCGAGATTTTGAAAAAGACGCCAGTGGTGGGCTAAAATAGGATGTTACCAATATTTTTTTTTAAAAATTGAATCTCAACTGCATCTATTTACCAAGGATTAATCTCCAAATAACTCGCCGAGGAGACAATAGATTCTACAGAAATGTTAAATCCAAGTTAAAGAAGGTTAATATTTTGTAGCTACAGTACGAAAATGTCATGTAATTCCTCATTCTCAGTTGTTGTTACCTCATTCTCAGAGGTAACAACTTTATTACAGATTGTGCAAAAAAGTTTTGGGGAGACCAACCCTGGGGAGGTTAAATTTTAATTAATTTTTAGCGTTTTTCGCAATAATTACCAAAAATATTGTCTTACAATTAATTTTGCACCATCTTCATTTTCAAAAATTATCTTTTGAACTATATTAACGATTGTATGGTATAAATATATTTTTCATGTTTAATCAATTTTAAAAGAAGATATTTTATCACATTTTCTAACATTAAACTTTAGAATTCTGAACGAATATTAAACGAGTAACGAGATACAATAAATAGTTCCTTTCATTACCATTCTGGAAGGACACCAAATTTTATTATTCTGAAGGAATACACAAATTTTATATAGAAAAATGAATACTTGTTTGTTCGTATTTTATACACTGTAGTACCGTTCATCCTATTTCTGTATAATATTGCCAAATTATTGATTGATTGCATTTAATATTATTATTTTCGGCAGCAGCAACGTAATAGCTTGTAGTTTTATATTCCTTGCGTCCTATTACATGGAGATAATATTATCAGAAGAGCGTATTTTAGAATTGAAACAGAGTTATTGAATTGAAAAGGTAATTGGTGAAAAGTCAAATAGATTTAGTAAAGAAGTACTAATTGTTATAAGTTATATATAAACAAAGGAATTATTCTTTTAAATACCATAAGAATTTTTAATTATTATCAAAAAGTTCGTATTATTATACTTATTTTAACAATATTTGTGACATGTTTAAACAAATCTATTTCATTTATTATCATGTGAGAACATAATACTGTTTTTGTTCGGGAGTTTTGAAGCCACAAAATGCACGAGCAGAAAACTGGAGATTTATTGCTTTTGAGATATATCAATTTTTCAATTAGAAGGTTATTAAAAAGTGATATAAGAGGTTGTCACATTTGGCGACTTATCACCAACGAAAAGTTACAACTTTGCTCGAATGACGCCATGACGCCTGACCAAGCTCGAACGATTTTGAAATTTGAAGGAAAAAAACATCATTCTTTTAAATATCGATGCATGAGTAATCTGATAATCACGTAGCTATTTAAAACCAGTTTAAATTAGTTTTTCACAAAATGAATTATCTGCCCTAAAAAAACTCTATTGATTTTAAGATGGTCAAACATCATCGCTTTTTCTAAATGCTGGTGATTACGAAATATGAGTCATGTCAGAACACGATACTTTTCTTTTGGATTGATACTACGTGATTTTAAAAGAATAATATTGTTCTTACATGATAACTTGAAATTTCCGAATCAATTCTTTTTCATCATTTTTTTTTCGTTTTATCTTATAGAAAAAGGGGGTAAAAAATAAAAAAATTAATACTTTTTCCCGCCATTTTAATTCGCTTTTATGAGTACTAAAATATCATTTAATCTCTCCACTGAAGTTTTCGCGCCACAATTTATACTTCGAATTTTCTCAATTGGTTTCAAGGACCAACATCGCTCAAATACACGCAATTCACACTATCAATGATTCTAAATTGTTTGGATATTTCACGATTGCGATGGAAACCTTATCGATATTCATGACATGTAACATTCTGCGAAGGAATACCTGTAAATGCATTGTTGTTTCTAAGCACGAACTTCATTCTATTTTTAATCAATTCATTTGGCAATCCCTTGCTTTTTTTTTTTTTTTTTTTTTTTTTTTTTTTTTTCATTTAAAAAAACGCAGGTGCTCAGGATCAATCGCTCATTTTTATTTCGGAGAACAATGTGTTCATTGAACTCATAGTTTATTACTTCAGATGATTGAAGACACCGTTTCTTCGTAGTTTTGCAAAGAAGATGTTATCTCATTTCTCAAGAATAATTTCAGAGTTGTATCAAAACGAGGTACTGTTACTTTTGAATATTATAATTATTTCTAAATGCTCTGATGATAATTTACAAAGATAACTGATTCATTAAGAAAAATATCAATTACGATTGATTTGTTCATACTTTTTATGATTATATTAGTCGCCTTTGGATTATATTAATCAATTATGATTATATTATTCGCCTTAATCTGGTTCGGCCAGATTATTGACTTTTCAGGCTGGCTTTAAACGATTAATACGACATATCCTTTTTATAATTTTTTCTTGTTATTTGATACTTTTGACAAACTGGGATTTAATTGCATTGATTTTGCAAAAAAAAAAAAAAAAAAATGATTTGGGCTGATATTAGAGAGAGAAATTACATTAAAATAAAAGTGGAAATGAAAATCTAATTCTGAGTTGATATCCAAAGAAAGCAATTTTTTTAATAATTTTAACCCTGGCAAAAGCAGCGTTTGAGTATTTTGTAGGATAAATTTGAATTTAATCATAACATTAAGAGCATTAGTATTTTTTCTATTGTTTGTTGTACTAAGTTATAAAATGTATGAAAAATAAAGAAAAGGATTATACAAAATTGTAAATGATATCTTTAAAAAGGTAATTTTTAGAAGTTTGAGATAATGCAAAAATTATTAGTGTGAGATAATAGTTTTATAAGGTATGGTCATCAATTTCCATAGTTAAGTCATAGCAATTACCCATCCAGCAACGATTAAGCCTACATTCGCGTTCGATTAAACTTTTTATTTGACGACTTTTTTTATTAAAAAAAAATTCTTTCATAGTCTCTTTTTAGAGACTGAATTGAATTTCGGGGGAGGGGTCACATCTTTTAAACATTTTTAATAATAGTTTGACACTTTTTTAGTTCACAAAATGTTGAATTAAGTGCAACTGAAAAACATTGAATGGAACAAAAAATTTTACACACATACACATATATATAATGGTTTGTATATATTTGACTGTTGCCATTCAGCAATACGTAATAAGGGCAATTTCTGTGCCACATATGTTAGCAATACATATGTAGAGATATAAAGATAGATCTTTTTTTACTTATTTATCAATCTATTTTAATAGAGAATCAGTGGGAAAATGAGGCTGTAGACTGACTTTAAAGTAGTTAAGTCTAGCCGTGCCAACGTAAGCAAAGCAAACTTTTATTTGTAATGAAACCGAATTCTATAAAGAAATTGAATGTCATTTTGAATATAACTTTTATGTCATTTAGAATATAACTGTTGTCATATATTTTTCTTAACAAGATGCACGGTGTATTCAAAATTGAATTGCAACTGTGCACTTGAATCATGTCCATAATTAGAAATTGAATCTACCGATTTAATTTGATATTGTACATTATATCAAAAAATGAATAAGGGTATATAAAACAGTAATATAAAATAGAATATTAAAAATGATCTACATTGAAAGCTGTAATCTTTAAGAGTTACTGTTAAATTTTATGTTAGTAAAATATTCTTACTAACAAAAAGAACCAGAATACTAAATAAAAATGTAGACTAAATTTTTTTCAAAATTATATTATATTTATTGATTCAAGCTACATACTATCTATTTATATATAATGCTGACGTACATATGTTAGAAATCACTCTTATTTCTTTAAATTAATGTGGCAACAATCAAATGTAAGCAAGGCATCGTATGAACTTGCAGTGAATTCAACACTGCACTTGGTTCATTAATGGAGCTGCAAAACGGTATCAAGAACGTTTATGAGATGGTTCGCTGTGTTAAAAATAATGCAGCCAGTGGAAAGAAGATATAAAAGAAATAAAGTTTAAGCAAAAGGTTTAAACCAGAGCAAATGTAGCGTACCCACTAGATGGATAATTGCTATGATTTATCAACGAAAATGGATATCTTCGAAAACAATTATCTAAACAAAAATAGACTGCTTTTTTAAGTTTAAACACAAGAAATCTTTTTAATGATATCCTTTTTATTTCGATGCAATTTTCCTCTTTATTTTAATAACACTTTCAATCTATTTATAAGTTTTCAAAAGCTATAATAGAATACAAACTCACTCATCAAAACATTCAGTGGTGTGTTGTTTCCAATCATAATTGCGTATTGGAATTTTTACTTCTAAATATTTTTTCATTTTTAGTATATTGAGTCAATTAAACTTTTTTGATCATGTATAACAAGTTAAAACTTTTTTTAAAAAATATATTCCATATCAATCGTTTGAAGTCTAAAAATTCGCACAGAAAAAGAACACACAGGTCGCCAAAGACGGCCAATACAGATATGATTAGTTGCTCCATTTAAAATATTTTCTTCTGAATGTTAAATTTTACTTTCTGGTATACGTAGTATAGAGAAAGTAGAGCAATCTTTAAAAAAAATCAAACAAACTTTTGGCAAATTTACACGTTTTAAACCTCATTTAGTTCAAAAAAAGTAGTTTTCAAAAAATGTCCGTTTGTCTCTCTTGTCTAAGAAAGCCCTGTCTGTCCTGTAAAAAGATAACTTAAAAACGTTTACGCTCGAAATTTGGTATACGGTCTTTACACTAAATTTTCAGATTTTTATCAAATTTTGTGTAAAATATTCAGAAGAAATTCGTCAGTTCGAACATAAATTAGCATGATAATTAATAAGGAAGAAAACTGGATAAATAAGATTTGATATACAAATTTAAAATTTATCGTGTAGACACTTGTCAAATTTTGAGTCAAATCCAATTATAGCTCGATTGTCTGTCGGTCTTTATTTTATAAACACGTAAACGTGATAATTCAAAATCGCAATGATCTTAAATATATAAAATTTGGTGTCGTTTTTTGTGAATGCAGTTGTAGTTCTGTATCCAATTTTTGTTTTAATCGATTGTAAAAAATGAATTTAAAATAGAAATTCGATTTTCGAAAGTTATTAAACGCATGCCAGAGATTACTCGCCAAATATCGCCACGACAGATTTTGTGAAAATGCTTAACTCTCGCCAAAAGTTAATATTCCGTAACTATTGTATGCGAATCTATGCAAATCGTACTCTGGAATGGCACGTTTATTAGAGAGTATGCAGAAAGAGAAATTCGATTGTCTGAAGTTATTAAAAGCATGCCAGAGATTAATAGCCAAATATCGCCACGACAGATTTAGTGAAAATGCTTAACGCTCGCCAAAAATTAATATTCCGTAACAATTGTATGTATGCGAATCCATGCAAATCGTACTCAGGCATGACATGTGTATTAAAAAGTATGCGAGTAAGGTTTAGGAAGCCCACTTCCACTGGTTCTTAATAGCTTTTTTCATAATACGATATATTTTATTTCAGGTTAAATCGAAGCAAGAATTAGAACTGAAAATCAAGAGTTTCCTTCCTCCATACGTAAGTATCTCTTCTTAAGAAGATCTTTAATGCTTAAGACCTTCCATTTAATCCTTTATTAGGAATGTAAAAGTCAGCTGATTCACATAAGGATTTTTTTATGCAGGCAGAAGAGCCAGAAATCTACGTGAAAGAAGGGGAATACACAGCAGTCCGAAGTGCTTCAGTGGGTGTGTTATCACGCGCAACGAAACTGACCAGTTCAGGTGGGTGAAGTTCTATCTTAGCGCAAAATTGGGAACCGTTCTTTTCTCAATTTTTACTTCGTACTTCTTCATAAAAATGATTGATTTTTGAACAATTTATGATAAGTGATTGAAAATTACTATGTCCATGTATAAACTTGAAGTCAAGATTTCTTTCCGTCACTCTCTTATTACAGCCATAAAATTACTTTGAAAAGAATTAAAGTTACTCTCCACACACAAAAAAATCGATGAAGTTTAGTCATTGTTATTTTCTTTTCTTTTCCTTTTTTATATTTTTATTTATTCATTTTTTAATTTCTTGAATTTGACGTTTTTTACTAGTAAACGAAACATATTATTATAACTAAATGAATCATCCACAAATTTTTACTTTCTTAAAAATTATCTGTTTTTACCATCTGATCTAATTGAAAATGATTGAATTTTAAATTTCCCGTACTGTTTTTTACCGTATACATAAACATTGACAAGTCATGGCAAATGATAAAATTTTAAATCCGAGTTTATGAAACAAGATTTTAATCCATACCATATGTTTGACGCAGCATAATCAAGAATAGTTTTTGAGCTACAAAACTCCACTAAATTAAATCAAATCAATTCGAAACATAATATTCTAAATAAGATATTGTTTACACAATCTTAAAACTAAATTTTAAAATATTGCCATAATCTATACTTATAATAAAGCTCAATGTGTGTGTGTGTGTGTGCGTGTGTGTTGGCGCTTTACAGGCCAGACCGTTGGACCTACAGCTACCAAATTTGGTACATGTATAACCTTGGAGGTCCAGAATGAGCACCTCGGAGACCTTTTTCGAATTTTTAATTAGAATTTGAATTAATTAAAATTTAAGCAAAATTTCGACGTTTTTCCGCTATAACTTCCGAAAATAGGATTGCATAAACATGATTTTTACATCAATTTAAAGATTAAAAAATTAGCTTTCTAACGGTATCAGTTTTTTAAATTTAAAACTTAAGCTTCTATTTTTAACGAATTTTTAAAGAAATATTTTAACCATGTTTTTTTTAGCACGTGACTGAATAAAATAAAATAAAACAATGCCGGAAGTTCAAATAAAAAAACAACAACTATCATCGCAAATCAAATCTAAAGAAATGCAACTTTCAGCACGTGACTGGATAAAATAAAAGAAACATAAAATGTGATATTTTCTAAAAAAACATAAATGCAAAGCAAAGGTTTCTTTAATCGTTTGCAATATCTATATCATTACCTCAATAAATCTTTATTTACGGTAAACCTGATTGAATTTAGACAGGATATGCATTGAAATCCCGACTTAATGGCATATTTATGTAATCGTTTGCAATATCTGTATCATTAATTTAATACTTTTTTTCCCTTTCTCGCTTTCTTTAAAAAACACATTTAATATTTTGGCAACATCATCGAAAATTTTTTTAATATTTTGGAAGCATAACCGATGGTTAAAACTGACTGATTTATAAGATTTCTTCATACTTTTCGACTTATTTAGATTTCTTCATACTTTGCTCTGTGAGCCATATTTTACAAAATATTTTTATTAATAATTTAAATAAAAGTTGCTACATCAATCAGTCTTCTAAATCAATCATTAAAACTGACTGATTTATAAAATTAAAGAATATTATTAGGAAAAGGTGTACTTTTAGAACTTTCCGTCCATCATCTCAAAGAAAATATTAATTTCAGATCAATCAATGCCCGGAATTACTTCAAGGCTAATGAATATGTGATTTAATTGAAAATTTTAGAACGCTTTACACATGGCGAACCAGCTGGTCGCCAAAGGCGGCTAGTATCTAATAAAAACACTTGGTGACCATTAAATTAAATTTCTTTCGATTCGAAAACCTGCCAAATAAAAAAAAATTCAAAATTTCAATTGTAACTCTGGAAAACAAAAGTTGCTGAATTACTACAATTGAAAAGTTTACTCCCCCGTCATACCTCCGCTACCCAAGATAGAGTTCTTTTGGCGAATAATTTAATACTTGGTAACGAAACTGTTTTCTTTAGAATCCAGTTGAATTGTATATTTTCACGGAGAAAATACTAAAAAACAAATTTATTCAGTTCAGCTGTTGAACTCACTATCCAAAACAGGCTTCTAAGTTTGCGCCTGTAAATCTTACTGGATAAGAAGTAGAAATTTTAACATCGGCCTTTCGCATTTCAATGAAAAGTCATTAACCTCTGTGAAGAATTGCAAGTTAGCAATTTATATGCATTGAAAAGACCTTTATAACGTGGTATTAAATGTTATGGCTGTTTAATTAGATCAAAAATAATTTTTTTAATGCAAATACGGAAAAATGTTTTTAATTTTCTGAGAAAATGTTTTGGAACTTCGCCTATGTTAATGTTAATTAGAAAGAAATAATTGATAAAAATTTAAATCTGTGTCTGAATTATTTTAGTAAAATGTGACTTTTTTTCCAAAAAAGTCGGCGAAAACTGTCTGTAATCATTTTTTAATGTCAAAATTCGTAAATCGAAAAATATTTCTATTCAGAGACTGTTTTGATATAGTTTTGAATTGTTTCGTAATGGTCGATTTTCAAGAGAACTTGGTGAAAATTGAATTTGAAGTAATCTTTTACCTCTATTCTTGAGCTTGAATTTATTATCCGATGACCGTTTAGCATGCGAATAATTCTTTTTAATGTTTTTCGAGATCAGTTGATATTAAATAAGTAAGATTTTTCTTCAAAATTAACATTCAACCTTTTTTTTTTTTTTTTTTGAAATCGATCTTATATTATTTTAAATCACAGACTAACATTTTTACAATTTAAATTGGCTTTTAGGCTAAAAAGGGCTTTGAGGCTTACAGCTCTCTCTCCATGTCGTGTTCAATTACATACGTGAGTAGCCTATTTTTGATTATCGAATTTTGGCTGATAAAAAAGTACTTGTATAAAAATCATCAACAACCCTGTTTTACATACAAAAAAAAAGTTAAATTTGTGAAAAAAAAATACTGCAGATATTTATATAATAATGGAACCAGTCTTTCCCATCTATATAAAAGCTATGCTTCAAAAATTTCGCTCAAAATAAAAAATTATTATTTCGAATTCAATTAATTACAATAGTTCTAGTACTATAGCTCAAGTACTATAGTATAATAGAACAAGTACTATAGCTCAATTTATAAGTCGTTTATAGCCCACAACTTTCTAAATTAAAATTTATTTCACAAGTTAATGATTTTTTAAATTTAAACGCATAAAACCGGTGTTGAGGCTTACAGCTCTCTCTCCACATCTCCGTGTTCAATTACATACGCGAGTAGCCTATTTTGGTCAGCCATTTCAACAGCTGAAGCCAACAAAATTGTTGTTAAGAGATTTTTCGATTTTTTTTAACAATTCGACTTCACTATAAAAAACCGCCATTACTGCGACTAATCCAAGATGGCTTCAAGCTATCTGTATATAAAATCATTGCTTATTATTTTTATATCACAAATCTTTCAGTGTGTAAATTCAAGGTTTTGAGTTTTTGTTCCAACATTTAATACGTTAGACGCCACTTCAATATTACCTACCTTTCTGCTTGGCATGTATCTCTATGTATTCATTTTATGCAAAAGATGTTTACCGTGTTTTAATGAATCCTATCAAAATATTCAAAGGAAAATTTAGATTCATTTATAAATTCATTAATAGAATGAAATCTTTGTTTTATCTAATATTGTATTTTATACTGTCAGTCACCGTCGACTGTCGCCATCTATTCGGGAAGTTTAACGTTAGTCAATGGTGACTGGCATAGCCTGGACGTAAAGTTAAGTGCCGATCAACCAATGACTGATGTAGCCTTTAGTACATCAGTGTCTGTTTAATTTGTTGTATCCTTATTATTTTTCCCCAGCAAGCACACCGGTTACCAGTTCTTCAGAATCCCAAACCGACTGCCTCGAAGATCATATCCTTTCGGGCAACTTAGAAAGGAGAGCTCTAAGTTTGGACAGGAGACAAAACAGGCCGCCTATGACATCTGTGAAGGCCGTCTCCTCGCAACAGGTGCCACAGAGCAGGTCCCAAAGGACCGGCCGACCTCCGACACCGAGGGTCAAGGAGAGATTCTTCATCAAAACAAACAAATTCAGGTGAAGATTCCGATTTTCGGTATTTCAATTCTCTTCTCTTTCATGGCTTGAAAAAAGCTATAATTTAAATAACTTTTCCAACCTTTGATGGTCTTTAAAGAACTTTTGAAACCCTTAATAAAGAAAAAGGTTAAATTTAATTCATTTTTTATTAAATTGTCGCTTATGCGTTCATTAATAAGTTTAATTTGATACACACAATTCACATGCTAAAATTGGATATCAAATCTTACCATCAAACTCATAGCCTTTTATTGTTATCATACTCACTTTCGAGGTAAAAAAACTTTCTGTGAATAGATTTCATTCAAAATTTAATAGAAATCTTCAATTAAGACGTTTCAAAAGATATACCAAATTTCATCCATCTTTCTCAAAGCGCTTCACAGACAAACCCATAGTCCTAAATCCGAAAATATATTTTTTAGAATGTCTGAAAGTAGAATTTCGGCAAAATCTCAAGTCGAATTTTTCGTCAATTGCTATTCTTTTCCTATGTATATTTCATGTGAAAAAAATAAAAATAGCATCATTGCATTTTCTGAAAATGAATTATAACATTATAAGTATAGTGCTTCATGCAACGGAATGCATTTGGTTCAGTTTTTGTTAACGCATATCTTTCCAGATGTGGTTTACAAGAATGAATTTGAAATCTATCAAATGATAGCTGATTGTCGGTTGTATAATTTAGTAAGTAGAACCGGACTTTAAATACAAGATTTAGGCTCAGAACGAAAATCAATTGATAATGTGCCAAAATGCATGGTTAACCAATTCGAGAAAAACTGCAAAATAGATTTAAATCGAAATATTTTTTCGTATATTTACAGGCACATTTACATTAATATTATAATGGAAAATTTTTGAATAATTAACATTTAAACTGTTAGTAAACAAATCGACTGCCCAACGAAATGTTTAGTGCTTTGCTTGTTTTCGAGCTCCAAATTAATTTTGACAGAAAATGAATTTACTTATTCTAAATAATAATTAATCTATCGACAGTGCATGCTGACGTTTTTAACTGTTTCATAGTAAATAACGAAATAGTCCATTTTTTAAATCTTGCAATATTTTATTCATGTAGGATGATAATGTATTTATTTTCGCATTGCCCTATCCAACCATATTCTTCTCATACAAAATATTAAGGAAATAAATAAATACATTTATGAATAAAAAAAATTCCTATTTATATGCATAAAAGGTGAATTTTCAGAAAAAATTTTCTCCAGGATGATAACTTTCAAAACTAAGTCAATTTTCTATCGCAAATGAACTTAGGTCCACCAAAGTTACTCTCATCAAAAGATGTTCCCGTTCATCGTGAACTCTAGATTTTTTTTTTATTATTCTAGAGCAAGTGGAATTCAAACTGCCACAAAATTGTAATTGTTTCTCGAATTGCACCCAATCAATGAAAAAATTTTCGTTCCTGATCACTACGAAATACATTTAGTGATATTAGACATCATACATGACAAATGATTCGTTTTCCTTCTAGGTCCTCATCTATTGCTTCGAAAATGAACGAATCCATACGGGAGAGTCCAACAGAACAAGTGGAAGAAATCAGGACCCCTATCGAAAATTTAAAAGTCGAAACCGATTCCGAAAGGGTCCTGAACAGTCCACCTCCTCGACCCTCAAGCGAAGCTTCCAAACAAAATTCCAGTGACATTAAAATACCTGTTCCAACTCCGACACCAACACCTACCCCACAAAATCCAGGTAAGAACGATGCAGGAACCCCTGATCCACAAAATAATAAAGAATCACATTCCTTGATAGATAATGACACTGCTGAGGATGAAGATACATCGTCCCATTCCAATGCTGAACCTGTACAGGCTGACAAGTCAGATCCTGAGGAAATTAGTCAGCAAGAACTTGAACTTACCGATGAAAATGAATCTCCTTCAACAGAGGAAAACACTGCTCCAGAAAAGGAGGATGAGGTCCATGAGGACTCAGAAGACAAAGAAATAGACCCTATACTAGAAGACAGACTTCGCAAAGACAGCTCAGAGCTTATCTTTGATGACACAATGCAGTCCAAAATGGGCAATGAGGATGTAATCGTCGATCCAATCAAGCTGCTACAAGGTGAGGGGGATTCGATGAAGAATGGGGATGAAAACGGTAGGGACCATTACGATGAAGGCTTCCACAGTGGAGAGTTGGTCGCTTCCGAGGAAGACAGCAACAGCATCGACACTTTGGGAAGTTCGCGAGTGAAAGACGCAGAGGAGCTTTCGAAGCCAGCAATTCGAGCAGCCACACCGATGCCAAGAAGTACCAGCTTCTACAAAGTGAATTTAGATCCAGAAAGTAAGCCTCGTTAGGTCCAGTGAGGATGTAGAAATAGCATGATATAGCATTGTTAAAAAATTACGCACACTGACGATGAAATAAGAAGCCATCATGCGATGTTGTACAAACTTTTATGGCAGAAGTTAAGAAATTAATCAGTTTAATCAAAAAAGTGTTTATTTTTCCTCTCAGAAACACAAGTGTCTTTATGTCGCTTAACGGCGCAAGACTGAGACTAAATTACTGCCCAAGAATTAAATATATATAGTATAATATTGTACGACATTAAAAAATATTCACAATATTGTTTGATATTAAATTACATAATATAATGTTGCACAATATTGTATGATATTATGCAATAGGATGTATTACCTAGTTGTAGGAGAGAAAATATCAATAAAAATTGTCTGCTTTTTTTCTTTTTTCTGAAACTGCTCAGTTTAGGAACGATTCTGGTAATTTTGAGCCCCGATCGGATTATGGGAACCACAATTTAATACATTTGTTATGGCGGTATACCAGCAACTAATAAATTCGTCGATGATGAACAATTAGAGAATAATAAACTTAATCCATATTAATTATAAAAATAAATTTATTACTATTAACTCATATTAAAGGATCAATAATTACAAAGAAATTAAAAGCACGTCTACTCTGCTTGAGTAGGACTGGTAAAGTCAATTTTCTAATAGGATAATGGGGGCGACACTATACATTGAAACAGGAAGTAGCTGGTGCACTGACACAGATCGTTTGATAGTCGAGTCATCTGTCTAAATAGATGAATCCTTCTTTGTTATTTCTAGACTGCAGTAGGGATAGAATCATCTAATTAGATGCCCTCTTCGATATATTAACTTTAGAGAGCTCATCTAATTAGATAGATGATTCGGTGCAATTAGAAAGCTTGCTCCAAAATTACATTTCTGGTTAAATTTTAGTCATCTATACTTATAATAAAGCTCAATGTGTGTGTGTGTTGGCGCTCTACAGGCCAGACAGTTGGACTTACAGCTACCAAATTTGGTACATGTATACCTTGGAGGTCGGAAATGTGCACCTCGGAGCCTTTTTTTCGAATTTTTAATTAGAATTTGAGTTAATTAAAATTTAAGCGAAATTTCGACGTTTTTCCGCTATAACTTCCGAAAATATGATCGCATAAACATGATTTTTACATCAATTTAAAGATTAAAAAATTAGCCTTCTAATGGTATCAGTGTTTTAATGTATAACAGAAGCCTCTATTTTTAACGAATTTTTAAAGAAATATTTTAACCATGTTTTTATCACGTAACTAGATAAAATAAAAGAATACCGGAAGTTCGAAAAAAAAAACTATAATCGCAAAATAAATCAACAGAAATGCAACTTTCAGCACGTTACGGGATAAAATAAAAAATATATAAATTGTGATATTTTCTTTAAAAAATAAATGCAAAGCAAAGGTTTCTACAATCGTTTGCAATATCTATATCATTAACTCAATAAATCTTCTTTATTTATGGTAAACCTGATTGAATTTAGACAGGATATGCATTGAAATCCCGACTTAATGGCATATTTATGTAATCGTTTGCAATATCTGTATCATTAATTTAATACTTTTTTTCCCTTTCTCGCTTTCTTTAAAAAACATATTTAATATTTTGGCAACATCATCGAAATTTTTTTTAATATTTAGGAAGCATAACCGATGGTTAAAACTGACTGATTATAAAATTAAAGAATATTACTAGGCAAAGGTGTACTTTTAGAACTTTCCGTCCATCATCTTAAAGAAAATATTAATTTCAGGTCAATCAATGCCCGGAATTACTTCAAGGCTAATGAATATGTGATTTAATTGAAAATTTTAGAACGCTTTACTCATGGCGAACCAGCTGGTCGCCAAAGGCGGCTAGTATATAATATATATCGGTTCTTCAAATGCTAAACGAGTTGCAAATATCAAATTTATGTCATGCTTTAAAATTTCAAATTTCATGAATATAATTTGGATTGAATAAATAAAAATCTAATGTACCATTCAGGATCCTGAGATAAGCATATTTCGACGATCATGCTTAGTTAAAGGGTGGTATATTATAGGTGGGACATCTGTTACTACTAATCCTAATTCCGTGAATAATCTTTTGTGCCTATTGACCCTCTCCTCCTCTCATTACACGCCCCTTTTATGAGGAGATAAGCATTTCTTGACGCAAAAGAAAGGCTTCCGAATCTATGAATGAACTATAGTTGCATTGGAGTCTTGATTCTGTGTTAAAATGCAATCATATCCGTTTTTTATCTTATTCTTTGTTGATAGTATAAAGTTACCTATTTCAAGACTCAAATTGTAATCAAGGGCTTCTTATCCATCCGTCAGAGTGTGTGTTTGTAGAATATCGACATAAAAAAAATAATTTTTCTCTCAAAAACTCATTTCATTTAATGTGATGTCTTAGAAAATCTGAAGCATGTATTGTATGTGCACGAGTATCTGTAGGTAGATGACAGCATGACATGTATATTGATTGCATGCACTTTTTTTTTGTCATTTTTATAGTATGTTTTAATGAGCATGTACAATTTTAGGTTAGAAATTCCTTCGCTTGTTATTTAAACCAGTCATTTTGTTATTTGTTAATTTTCATTTTGAAATAATTTATAAGGAATTAAAATTTAATTAATATTTCTCTTTTATTAAAGTTACAATATTCCTCTTTTACACATATAGTATTTCATATACATTTATATGTGAAATTCCAATATTTATATATCCTATATAAGTACTGCATTCTTGGAATTGCATCTACTGCATTTACAATATTTATATTCACTATATAAATAATCAAATTTTTAGAAATAATGAAATAAGAAAAAAAGAATTAAATTTTAAAAAAATAAATGGGAATTAAATTACAAATAATTAAATAAAGTAGATTTTGGATCAGGAAATAAGAGAACATTTTGGAATAAAGTAAAATAGGCTAATTATATATATATATATACAGGGTGTCCCAAAAAGATTGAAACGCGCTTTAATTCTTTAACCGTTAGAGATAAGTAGGTGATGTAATTTGAAAAAATGTTCAAAATAAGATAGGAAAGAAGATTACATTAAGAAAAAAAATCCACCTATGAATTTTAAAAAGTTACACTTTTTAAATTTTTATACAACCCCTCTATGCAAATTTGGTCAATTAAAAAGTTTTTCCTTTCCATCCCAGAAGACCATTAAAAAAAACTGCATAACTGTATCTTTAAAATTGAGTGAGTTATGCGTAATTGAAAATTGAACGCTGTTTTTAGTGACCATATACCAAAATTCAAATGTAAATTTGCAGCAAAATTTAAACACATAAATTTTTTATATTATTTACAAAACACATTTTTGCGTATTTACGGTAGATTCACGATACAGTTACAGAATTGTCTTTTGTTTTAATCGTATCAGGGGCAAGTAATTTTATGCCATGTATTCTAAATTTACTTTCGAAATTTTATAAGATTTCGTTGAAAATCAATAAAAGCCATTCGACAGATTTTTATAGCAAAATTTATAAAAAAAGAAAAATACGGTTAAATTAGTCTGGTAGAATTTTAATTGTTTTCAAATTCATCTCAATTTTGTCAAACTGTCATTCTAACAAATTAACTGCCAGACAATTTTTGCCTTTCATTTAACTGGAATTTAGCCGCTTCTAATACGTGTATATTAAAGTTTTTATTTTATTTAAGTTACATAAGTAAATTGAAAAATAATCGTCTGTATTTCTTTATTTAGTTCCAATATTATTTATTTCCTGTACAACCCAACCAAGATTTCTTCGTGCTAATCAAAATAAAGTTTTGGAATCATTCAGCGATGTTGAGTTTCATATTGTCGAAGTAAAAATACTATAACTAATTTTGCATTATGGTACTTTTAACAAATGACGAACTATTTGAACTAGCAATGATTTATTCTATTTGCAATAGAAATAATGCAGAAACTGCTCGGGAATTTGGACGGCGATATCCCTATTTGCATGAAATTCCACTTACATTTGTTTATCGGATGATGAGAAGATTGAGAACTACCGGTTCATTTAATCCAAGACCTGGCAATGGTAGAAATATCTTATTCAATGAAGACCGAGAAATTGATATTATTGCACATTTTTCTTCCAACCCACGATCAAGCATTCGAAAAGCAAGTGCAATTACAGGATTACCTAGGACGTCAATCCATACAATACTTGAAAAACACAATTGGCATCCGTTTTGTATTCATGGACTTCAAGCACTCCATCCCTCTGATTTTAACCGACGTGTAGCATTCTCCAATTGGTTATTAATCCAACAGGACACAGATTCAAACTTTGTCAAGAACATTATGTGGACTGATGAATGTTTGTTTACGGAAAATGGACACATAAATGCACACAACGATCATTATTGGAATGATAAAAAACCATTTTTTGTGCAAGGAATACATCACGAGAAAGTTTTCTGTGTCCGTATGGTGCGAAATTTGGAACGGAAAACTGATTGGTTCAGTGTTTTATGAAGGAACACTTACAGCTATAAAATATTTGCAACTTATTTTAAATGGCATAGTAACAGATACTTTGGAGACGACATCATTGTCATTAGTAAAAAAAAAATAAATGTATTTTTAACAAAACGGAGCGCCTGCACACAAGGCTATAAATGTGACAAACTGGCTCAACAAAACTTTAATAAACAGTGGATTGGTCTGAATGGACCCACAGAATGGACCCCCAGACCTCCTGATCTAACTCCACTCGATTTTTATTTTTGGGATCGGCTTCGAACGCTAGTTTATAATACTCGCCCCCTGAATGTAAATGACCTTAAACAAAAGATAATTAATGCATGCAATAATATTACATGAGGAGAACTCCAAAATATTTACAGGAGCATTATTAGAAGAGCCCAATTATGTATTGGTGTTGATGGAAAACATTTTGAGAATGCTTTATGATTCGTGTGTTTTTAAATGTATTTCCGTTTTATTTATTTATTATTATTTTTTTATGTTACACTTATTACAATCTTATGTTGTCAAAACTGTTTAACTCCATCAATAAGGACTTTATTTAAATGTCATTTTGGATTTCTTTTACACTTATTATCTTTTTTTGATCGAAGAATTTCTATTATCAATTTGGATATGGTCCCTATTTTCACCGACGAAAAAGTTTTTCAAGTGATATGGAAAAGTGACATAAGTCAATTTTTTTTCTGTGTTATTATTCAAAAAGTTTTAAAGATACAGTTATGTAGTTTTTTTTAATGGTCTTCTGGGATAGAAAGAAAAAACTTTCTAATTGACCAAATTTGTATAGAGGGATTGTATAAAAATTTACAAAGTGTAACTTTTTAAAATTCATAGGCGGATTTTTTTTCTTAATGTAATCTTCTCTCCTATCTTATTTTGAACATTTTTTCAAATTACATCACTTACTTATCTCTAACGGTTAAAGAATTAAAGCGCGTTTCAATCTTTTTGGGACACCCTGTATATATATAATGTTAAATCAGAATTCTGATGCATCCACCTTAAACGATGATGTAATAGCAAAAGACACGATTCAATCATGAATTCTTGTTGAGAATTGGCAACAAATATCTTCTCTTTAACATTATTATCACCACAGTTTTAATTTATATGTTTTTCATAAAACTTGTGAATGATATATTTTTATTGGCTGCAACTACTCGCTTATATAAAGAGAAGACTTCTCAACTGTTGCACCTTTATGTTTTGGGGCAGGTATCCTCTTCCAATAACATAATCCCAACAGTTCTTTATACTCATTTTAGCATTTAATAACTTCAACTTGCCATTGTTAAATCCATCCAATACCTTAAAGCAACACTATCGCCCTTAACCTTTGAAAAAATACTTTCCGATGATTCGCCAAAGTCAATTCCCTCAATAACCAATTTAATCAAACTGAATCTGATTGCTTTGAGAAGTCTACCGCTTAATCTATTTATTATTTTGTGACTTTTACAGTCAGGCAGCTACAATCCAAGTTCGAGGAACTGCGGGCCGAGCGGCGGCTCCGAGAACTGAAGAGGGACGCCCTCATGCAGAAAGTGAGGGATCTGCAGAAAAAGAAAGCTTCCTCAAAGGACAGGGGTGAGTCTTTTAGAATCTCTTCCCCCGCCAATGCTCAAAACATAATTGTTGATTCACCAATTAAATGGTTCCATATTTAAAAGAATAAGAAAAATGCTGTCATGTGCTTGTGTTATCGGTATTTTAAATCCTAGGACAAATTTTAAGACTATTCTACGCAAACAGAAACAAATTATTTTTGTAATACAACATGGAATCTAAAACAAAAATGAGGTTTCTTCATGAAGAATTTAGCTGGTGAATTAAATCAAATAAACCAATCCATTTGAAAAAAAAATTCAGCATAAGTATAATAAAGTAAGCAATAGCATAATGCCATTGATTTGCGGTTTAATATTTATCGTTACACCCTAATACGGGAGCTCTCAATAAAGAATAATCCTAATTATTAAAGTAATGAAGAATAATCATAATGAATGAAAGAATCAAGAATAATGAATTAATTTAATATTATATGTGTAGCAGGTTAAAAAATAACAGATGGCGCTGTTTCACGATTATGATGTCACTGTTGGCATCATGGCAACTGGCCAAGTACGCATTGTTCCACTTTATTCAATGCCAATAATGTATGTGACACAAGATACAGACATTATCCTAGAAATCATCAGCGAAGTTTTTGTGATACTACACAAAGCTGATGGAAAGTTCGCCTTTCATTATAACATAACTAGAAATATAGCGATAGAAGGCAATCAATTTCAAAAAAAAAAAATGAACCCAGCATTTTCGTGACTCTTCTAAAGGAATTAAACATCAACACAATCACAATATAAGTGTAGCTCTGCGTAATTTTTTTGAATCTGTAAGAAAAAATTTGTCCAAAATGCAAATTCTATTTTTGGATGTTATTAATCACATTTCAAAGAGTAATCGCCAAGGTTTACTTGGTAAATTCAGTAAAAATGCCAAAAACACTCAAAAATTAGTATTACGCAATTATCGTGCACTAATACAATGAATGACTTTCGCTGATATAGCACCTTTATAAGAGAGCATGTGAATAAACTTTAAGGTGACCCCTTTCTCGTTTGTCTATATACAGATATAAAAAGAAAATCCTCCTCCTTTCGCTTTTAATAATGGAAAAAAATCACACGGGCGAAATTCGGTAAAGCAATGAAAACTATTTGCATATTAAAATAACAATCTTATCTCAAAATTAAAAGAACATCATATCTTCACTCCTAATCAAGATATCGCCAATATTTTTGATTAGAAAATCTTCATTTTTACTGCCAAATTCATTGCGATGTTGCCAAGGTTAGAGATTATTGATCTGGCCTTTATTCAGCACCTATTAAAATGTCTGTAAAACTTTATTTTAACCATGAAACTAATTGCCAGTAGAAGTAATATTGCAAACCTAATAATATTTTTCTACGGAAATGTGTATATAATGTTGAGAAATAAATCCTTCTGTTCAGATAACATCTCAAAATACTTTCAGATATTGAATGAGCGTAAAAAGAATTTAAGAAAAACAGTCCCTATCTATACTTATAATAAAGCTCAATGTGTGTGTGTGTTTTCGCTCTGCAGGCCAGACCTTTGGACCTACAGCTACCAAATTTGGTACATGTATACCTCGGAGCCCGGGAATGTGCACCTCGGAGCCCTTTTTTCGAGCTTTTAATTAGAATTTGAATTAATTAAAATTTAAGCGAAATTTCGACGTTTTTTCGTTATAACTTCCGGAAATATTATCGCATAAACATGACTCTTACATCAATTTAATATATTTGGCTGATAAGTTATAAAGAGAATAAAGTACGTAAGTATTTAATTGATAATTTTAGAATGCATTACTCATGGCGAGCCAGCTGGTCACCAAAGGCGGCTAGTTTTTAATAAATTAAAGTTGAATTCGTCAGCTGAAAGATTATCTTATTTCGACAGCTCGCGAGGAGTGGAAAAGGAGATACCAGGACGTGAAGAAGGCGACTCCTCGGCTGGAGGACCACTGCAGCAAGCTGAGACAGGAGCTCGAGAAGCTGGTCAAGGACATGCTGGTCAGCGTCAAGACGGACCGAGATTCACAACCGCACAAGCCTTCCAAGAAGGTAATTGCAACTCTTGGGTAGTACTAATTGAGTATTTTAGTTATCAATAGCAAAAACAACAGTGTTTTATTAAATTTTTTACTGTAAATTCTAAAAAACGTGGCTAAAACGTTCATTCTTATGAATCCTTCGGCTATAAGCAATATCCAATAAAAATTCGCAAAATCTAACCATGTGGAAGTTTTTTTTAATTATTACAAAGACAAAATTTATGAGTAATATCTATTATATAATCGTCTACTAACGTCTGTAATTCTAAATGGAGTTTAAAATATCAGAGTCAGTCTTAATGCTCTACGTCATTATCAGGTACTCAAATTCCAAGTTGATGTCAGGCAACTCTAACAGATTTTGTTCATGTTTAAAATTGTTATATCAGAGTACAAACAATTGTCACTTCATATAGATGATTGCTTGAACTTCAACTGTATACATTGCATATCTGGATCCTTAACAGAACTTCATATGAATACTTGCACATAATGTAGCATAGCAGGTGATTCGTTGACATGAGCGTCGGTACACGTCATTCAAAGTCCTAAAATGTTGGCTTAAGGGGCCCATGCCTGCTCTTGGAAATATTTCCACACGAAAAAAATTAAGTAGAGTCAGATAAGGTGAACGAGGAGGCCATTTTTAAAAATCATAATATTCGATAATTTAATTCCCGAACTCCTCCATCGAGCACTCTTTTCTTAGTCTTTCCATGATCAAGATCTTCATAATGCAACCCAAAGAAGATATCTCTTTCATACTTACTTCAGTTGAACGAATATAACATTTCATACGTGTTTGCATAATGCAAAAACTTCCTGCACCAAACTCAAATGCATTGAGTTGATACGTTTTGTTTAACGGTTTTGCACAATCTGCATTTTGTCCACACTGCTTGTGAGGACAACCAGCACAAGGATGCAGCTAAAAGGGTTCGAGACACAATCTCTCAATTATATAATAAATTACAAGCGATATCATTGCCCCACATTTCATTTGTTTTTTCGAAAAATAGCTTTTTTTCTTTTCGCTCAAATTCCTTGACGTGACAGATTCGGAAGCCGCAAAGAAACAAATATGCATTTTAAGCATTTTGTTTTTAGCATTCATAATCATAAGGTGCATTTTTGATGCTTTATAATTTTGCAAATCACTTTTTTCCTCTATCTTGTACCGCTTTAATGATAATAAGTCTAACACTATCGTTTTTCATTAGATGGTAATGTAAGCGGTTCTATCCATTAAAGCATAATCTTTTTACTATATCTAGAAACCACTCTTATAAAGATACAGTCATTCGGTAATTAAAAGAAAGAAGGGGGAATTTAGCGGACAATCTCTCTCTCTCTCTCTCTATATATATATATATACACACACACACACACACACACACATACACACACACACACACACACACACACTTCTTAAGCACTCTATCAATGTGCCTGGGATTTAATACAACAATTTACTTATTTTGTAAGAATCATATTCGAGATATTTTTAACAGGACAACATCCCATAAAAATGATCACATCAATAATAATTGCAAAATAATCACTTAAATGTATAAAAAGGAGTAAATTAATTTAGACTAACTAGATTTGCCAGCAAAAAATTATTTTTAGAAGAGAATGAAATCAAACCGAGTTGCGCGACTTGTAATTAATGTTTTATAATTCTAAAACTCTATTTAGAAAGCATCACATTGAAATTTATTACTGACCTTGATCTGGATAAAACTTCAGAAAACACTTTAAAAAGAGTTTAGTTATATTAGCATCCCGTTTTAAATCAACCCTGAGGCGGTTTTGGGACCAACTTACTTCTGAATCGAGGTCAGATCACGAGGACGACATATGAGCTGCCCCCCCCCACTCCAAACTTTCACACAACAAGCACGGGAGGACGTTAGGCCCTGATGCATTTAGCACCCACTAGGCCAACTCCTACGACAGTGGAATAGGGTCTCGAACCTGAAGCCTTCCAGTTCCGAAGCCGAGACCTTGCCACCAGGCCACATTTAAAAAAAGCCAAAACTTTAAAAAGAACAATAAAATGTCTCACATTCTTAACTCTGAAGTCTTAAGGAGCTTATGGAGCGAGATGGAAGTTTGAAGGAACGATGTTATCGCGGATGACTTTCTTGTTGTGTGGCATGGTTCAATAAAATAAAATCCATTGCAAAAATTACTGTTTAAATAACTGTTAATAATTTAACATTAATTTAATTAAACTAAACTAGAGGGCTATTGATAGCTCCATAATTTTAAGAAAATCAAGTTTATTGTAAATTTTCTGATGGATTAAATTTCTTTAAAATCAAATGGTCTGGCACTTCTTATTTTAGATAATAAAATGTAAAATAGAATTATGTCCATTTATATAAAATAATTTATTTTTTACTAATAATAAAAGCTAATTTACAAAATCATTGATAATGATGAAAACCTTGTGTTGTGACTTTCTGTTCATGATTCTTTAGAAGACGTAAATTCTTTATTTCACCCAATTCTTGCTTCTGTAAGAAACAAAATTATTTTTATGGAAATATGAATTATTCATTCAATGAATTTCAATAGCAATGATTTTTCATTTCTATTTAATTACCTAATAATGTAAAGAACATATAATAGATGAGACATCAAAAAAGACATCATTTATTAGCGTTAACCAATGCATTTCTTCTTTCAGACTAGTTACAAAATAATGATAATGCGCCTTTTACAAGAAGTCGAAGACTTGAGAAGACGGTTGCAGTCTGTAACCATACGACTAAACGCAGAAACAAAGGTAAATATTTGCAATTTTTTTAAAAGCTGTTCTTAATTTTCCTTCGTGCTTATTCTATAAAATGTGAGAGAAAATAAAAAACACATAGTTAATAATTTTGATTTCTCTTTTGTTAAACATATTTTTATAAAGGTTTGCAAAATAATATCTGATTTCGATATTATAGCTTTTACTTACCTATTTATAAACGAGCCAAGGATTAGCTTTTGCCAGATATTATGGAGAAATGAGATTTGTTGGGACTTAAGAACAAATTCCGTACAGCAGAATAAAAATTTATTGTAATCAGTTATTTAGTGCATGGAACAAGTTCGTTTAATAAAGAATATGCGGAAAAATTTAAATTACTCTCTCATATATGTACATTAATAGAAAGATTGAAATCGTCAAAAAATTCGAACTTCAAATTTTGACGATTTTCCATCTTTTAAATCTCCTTGAATCCAGAGGATCGTGCAAATATCTATCTAATTGATTTGAATCAATCTGCCAAAGAATAAATAGTTTGTTTTGGAAAAAAAATGGCTTCTCATACATTATCAAAGGTGAGAGGTTTGGTTTAGTCTGGAATGAAATCTCTTGGATAGAAAGAAATGGAACTAAAAATCTCCGAAACTCCAACTTGTCAGAAATTTTGATGGATGGAAACTAGACATTACTGATTAAAGATGTGGACCACACTTAATCAAAAATAATCTTAGATATCATTTTGTTTTTTTTTACATGAGCAGTTGCTATTTCACATTTTTTATATCGACTATTATTTCATTCAACTATTTTAGCATGTCGAAAGACTTTAATGTAAATGAGTCAGTTGTTAATCCTAGATTCAGCCATTTGGCGGTCTACCGTCTTCTTTGGCACTTACCTATTGGCTGGGTTGATTTGCTGTAGCTTATCTTTCTCCGGTACAAATCGATTTTAACGGTGACCAAAAAGCACCAAGAAAACATTGCCAAATTATAGAAATATAATCATGTGCCTTATTATTTATTATAAAAAATTTTGAATGCGCAAATCATGTGCTTATATAGCTTGACAATTAAAATTGCCAAAAAAATTTCTGTGCCCTTTTTGATCGCCGTTACATTCGACATTTTTTTTTTCCCATTAGAACTTCGCTTATACAGAGTATGGATTTTGTATATATAACATCAAGGTCTAAATTTTTGACGATTATAGTATTTTCTCGAATTGTATCTCACATACCAGTAAGCAATTTCTTCGACATTATTTACAGATTTTCAGGGTGTAATAATTTTTTTAATATTTATTATTATCAATTATTATTATTTATTATTAGCCGCCTTTGGCGACCAGCTGGTTCGCCATGAGTAATGCGTTCTAAAATTTCCAATTAAATCATATATTTTTTAGCCAAAATTTAAGAAATAGTTTAAGTTAAAAGATTCCGTTATTAGTAGTTAAAGAGTCGGTAACTGTATTCGGAAAAACTTTTTGAGTTTAATGCTCTAATAATTTATCAATTATGCTTCCAAAATATTAAAAATGTTTTTTTCGGTGATATTGCCAAAATGTTAAATATGTTTTTTAAAGAAAGCGAAAAAGGGAAAAAATTATTGAATTAATGATACAGATATTGAAAACGATTATAGAAATATGTCATTAACTCGGGATTTCAATGCATATCCTGTCTAAATTCAATCAGGTTTACTGTAAATAAAGATAATTTATAGAATTAATGATATAAATATTGCAAAGTATTTCTTGAATCCTTTGCCTTGCATTTATTTTTATAGAAGATATCACATTTTATATTTATGTTATTTTATCCAGTCACTTGCTGAAAGTTGTATTTCTTTAGATTTGATTTGCGATGATAGTTGTTGTTTTTTTATTTGAACTTCCGGCATTGTTTTATTTTATTTTATCCAGTCACGTGCTAAAAAACATGGTTAAAATATTTCTTTAAAAATAGAAGCTTGAGTTATACATTAAAACACTGATACCATTAGAAAGCTAATTTTTTTATCTTTAAATTGATGTTAAAATCATGTTTGTCCGATAATAATTTCGGAAGTTATAGCGGAAAAACGTCGAAATTTCGCTTAAATTTTGATTAATTCAAATTCTAATTAAAACTTCAAAAAAAGGGCTCCGAGGTGCACATTCCCGACCTCCAAGGTATACATGTACCAAATTTGGTAGCTGTAAGTCCAACGGTCTGGCCTGTAGAGCGCCAACACACACACATAGAGCTTTATTATAAGTATAGATATAGATTATGGGATTTTATTTTTTCGAAACTGTTACAAAAATAAGGAGTTATTTTTCTCCCCTATGCTAATGTAATTTCTCGCTGAATAAGTGGGCCTTCTGGATGGAAAGAAATGCAATATAATCATTCCTCAATTTAGAAGAAATATTCTATTAATACTAATGTTACCTTGGGTAAGATTAATCCTTTGTAATCGGATGGTGACTCTCACTCACCATTCAAAACTATGCTATATAATTATTTGCATCATTTTGACATTTTATTGGTTTGCTTGTTAAAAATATCTGAGGAGTAGTAAGAAGATGAAAATTAATTAAACGAGAGTATTCAATTTTAAAAACAATAATATATGTTTACTTTTTCGGAGCAATACTTTGTATTAGGTCAGTGGTGGGGAAACTTTTTTTTAAGACGGGCCATTTGTAATAACTAGACGATGGTAGCGGGCCAAAGAATAATGCTTAATCGTTAAAAAATTTATGCGTTCTATAAACATATACATATATTATTACATACACTTATTATTTTAATAGTAAAAAAACAAAAGGTAAGAAAATTATAAGCACAAAATATAAAATGAATTTAGTGTAGTTCTTGATGTGAAGTATTATCACTATTTTCTGGTGTCATTACTGGTTGATGGTGCATGAGAAAAATGAAATTGAGACTATTTTATCAAAATTTCATCATAGTCTACGTTATCTACTACGGAGAATAACACACAAAAACGCAATTGACGAAAGCTTACTTCTAACTAATGATCTTGCACGGGTGTTTGTTGAGGCAGTGGGGGTTTCGGGGATTACACAAACAATTACTCGAGTAACAGCGGGTCGTTGCAGATGACTGACTTAGTCGCTAACTAACTGATCTTCGGGCGGCCTCGCTTGTATTTATACCTACCTGCAAGGATTGTTCGGGAATTGGAGTTTTGCGGTTCTTTCGGAAAAACAGAGCAATGAATCGAAAATACGATAGTGTCTTAAGTTTCGAAAGAAGAGGAATCAGCTGTTTGGGTCGGATGGATTTGTCCAGAATACTATTGTGTTTTGAATATCGCTGCAGGTAGTTTTTATGCGGGTCGTCACATTACGAAGTAAGATTGGGTTCAAACATTCTCACGACGGTACTCTTAAACGGGCCGGATTAAACCTTTCCGCGGGCCGTAGTTTCCCCATCACTGTATTAGGTGAATAATTATGCATCGAAATACTTTTACGAGTGTAAAGGGTTAATCGCATTTCGATGGATTCCATAACTTTCATGGATTTTATGGACTGAATTTTGGTGGCATCATGGATGACGCAACTATAGATAGGTGCCTTTTAGTAAATTCATACAACTAACATGTGAATTGTACATTTCTAAATTGCAAAAAAAATCTTATCATTCCAATGATTTTTTTTTTCAAAAAAAAAAAAAAACCCTTGTAAGAAAGATAAATGGTCTAAGGAGAGGGGGAAAAATGTCTTTCTTTTCTTTTGTTGTTATCAATGATATAAAAACGTACACAATGTAAAAGGCATACATCGTTCGCAGTTGTTTAAATTTACAAATAAGTAATAGCAAGCAATTGGATCACAAATTTGCTGTTATTGAAAGCTATTGTCTGCATGGTAAAATCCAATCAAAATAATGCAGCTTGATTTTAAAATTATATTCTTTCCAACATCTTTACAGATTCTTTAAGAAACACTTACATTTCGTAAGAGGTTAAAGTCATAAAAATGCAGTTATAAAGTATACAAAAAGTCGTTAAAGAATAAATATAAATTCCTTATTACGAGAAAACAATAATCAAAGCTGGAAATATATATATATATATATATATATAAACACCAAACTATATTTTTTCCCTTCTTCGTGGCGCGAAATTAATTCATTGAAAATAAAAAAATCAAACGATAAATTAGCAGCGCCATTTAAAAATGACATTATTTTATAGAATTGCAGAACACCTCTTTTTTAATATTGGTATATAACACTAATATTTTATCTCCATGGCACACCCAATGTTGAAGCCAAGGTATAAAAACTTTCCATTTTACACTACTGTTATTGAACGAAATAGATAAATCAGTTATTATTGTAGAACTTATTTTTATAACTTTAAAGAAATAACTCTCATATTTATTTATCTTTGTTACCAGCTTCGAGCACAGGCAGAATTCGAAGTTAAAAAGCTGAGACAAGATCTCCTGCACAAAAAAACTCAAGTGACTCTCACCAGAAAACAGACCGCCTTTCCACAAACTTCGGAACAATTCTTCATTAGTGCAGTGTGATGGGAGCCGGCCAAGAGTTAAAGATTATGCCAGAATGGTTCAGACATGCCCAGGATGCGAAGATGCAAAAACTGCTTGTCATCCCTTTTGCGAGATATTTGCTCAGAGCTTCCAGAAACAGGTATAAAAAGGTCACTTGGAGCAAAAAGACAATATTCAAGGATGTTGCCTTGACATTTGGACAATGAACACAAACCAAAAGATGTCTATTTGGCAGAACACTCCATATAAAACAGTTGTTTGTCCTAGAAGAATGGTCAGTTTTGTACTATGTTGTATTTGTTTTGACTCTCAACTAAAAAACCATGGATCTTAAAACCGCAAACAGAAATGCTGCGCTTATGTACATATATATATAAAATTTCCTTAGTTTCATTTCAAGGCCATAGCATGGACATTTCCAATTGAAATGGTTATTTATACTCGAATTGGATTGTTACACGGTTCAGATTTGTTTATATTCACTAATTATTTCAAGATTTTGCATCATGAATCTATATAACACATCAAGTAAGTGTTCAGGAAAGAATCCTGATCACTTCAGCTAGACCAATTACTATAATGTTTTAAAATGCATAAATGTACAAACAATTTTTCCCCTTTCTATCAATTTACGATAGTATTGTTAGATTTGCACAGCTAGCCTTCAGTATGAGCATAATTAGCCCTTTGCACTCGAAGTTTTTTTTTCATTCGTATTACCAGCAACTCGAAGCGATTTTAGTGAAAAGATCATATTCACTTGTAAGTTTGCTATACGCATTATTATTTGCATTGTCTCCGTAGCGCAGCCCTCGAGTTCGAAGACCAATTTTAAATGGCTCCGCTCCGGAACCCTCGAGTGCAAAGGGTTAATGAAAATTGTATTTTGAGAACACCCGGAATTCGAAATTCTGCTTTCTCAAGTTCACAGTTTTTCTAGCTTTGTGAAACATACACTAATGTTTAAACTAAATACTGCATTAGAACAAACATATATAGATTAATTACATGATGAAATGGCATATTATGACAGAATGTAAATATCTTTAAAGAATGACAGTCAGATTTTGGATAAATTAAATTGATATATATTCTCATTTAAACAATACACATAGAACTATGTGGTTATGAAATATTTTTCAAGATCATATAAATCAAAATTTTAGAATAATTTATTGAATAATTGGACAATTATACAAAATTCTTTGTATTATATGCTTTACTTTATCTTCAACACTTGTTAATATGCAGATTTCCAAATCTAATCAAATTAATGAATGATTTTTTGTAAAGCTACTGTCTCCAGAAAAGTCTCTTGTTGATCAAATTCCTCTTCAAACTATTGGGAGGCGAAAAGTAAGAAATCTTAAATTATTAGAAGTTCTCTTCAATTTTTTTAATAAAAAATAGGAAAATTTATCAATTATTATTTAAAATGTTAGAAAATCATAAAGGATTTAGTAAACTATATTAAATAATGTAGCCCATTTATGTTAATATATTTTTTCAAAACAACTTTGTATAAAATTATTCTATCTTGGATTTCATTAATATAGTTGAATGGAAATATTCATATATCTGCCATACAATAAAATTCTGAATTTTTTTAAAATGTAAAATCTTTATTTTAATTTAACTTTTACAATTTTTGATATGAAATCAAGCATCTTATTATAGCTTGTCTTTGTCCAGTTATGAAATTATTATTAACACAAATTAATTATAAAGCTCTTATTTTGGATTTACAATACATGTGTAAAACGGAGCTTTATAAGTATATGCTTCCAATTCTTCCAAGAGATTTAAGGATTTGCTATTATACAGATGCATAAAAAGCAAATCATTGTTTGATTTTTATAATATTTCATATTATAAAAAATCATACAAAATAATTTAATAAACCTAACTATTTCAGGATAATTCAGGAATTCTAATGAAGGACTTCAATCTTTTCTCAGAAGTCAGATAAACAAATAATCTGAATTTGCTTCTCATTGTTTATGATGCTGAAATTTTCCAATCAATAGAAAAATATTTTTTAAACTCATAATTCAAAGTAAAATCTTGAAACACATTCAAATCAGTAGCAAAACCGAAGGATTACAGATTAATACAAAGAAGAAAATGGTAGGTTAGAAAATATTTAATTGCATAGATAGCCATTTTTTATTTATTCAGATGTTAATATAATAAATAAAAAAATAAAAGCTGAATTGAAAGCTAAATAAAATAAATACGTCTTTATATTGAATTAAATATATATTAACAACCATCTGTGACCAACAAATATATGTTTTTAATGAAATATTCAATGATATCCATACAGATATGTAGTAATTAAAGAAAAACTAGCTCAAAATTATTATTTTTTTAAATGTTGAGAAAACTATAAAATAAATCAGCATTTATATAAGAAATAAAAATACTAAAAAATTACATTGAAAGAACAATTTAAAATCCAGTTAAATCCATTTAGAATCCCAAAAAATATTTAGAATTAATCATAGTTTATACCTATGTCGATAAAAATATCAAAGCATAGAGAATTCATATTTAAGAACTTGTATTTTTGCTGTTGTCTTTATCAAAAACAACAACTTAGTCAATCAAACTTTAAAAAATATACTGTAATATGGAAGCTTTTTTTTTTCCCCTTCTTCCTTTATTGCTTATTAGAAAGTGTTTCGTAATCTCTACTGAATAAATTTCAAGTGAATTTTGGATTAAAATCATTCGCTGATTATTTGACTGAAAATAAGTCTTTAAAATATCCGTTAGTAATATTACAACAACTTAAATATTTTTGTTCTTATTTATATTAAAGAACATGCATTTCAGATTTTCTAACTGAATAATATATTATTGTATAATTTACTAGATAGTAATTAGTTTAAAAAATGTTTGCTGTAAATAAATGTTTATAAATATTTAAGCACTAACACTTAGGAGGATATGAATATTTTTATTTTATAAATTAAATACATTTATGTGTGTAATTGATTTCATATAATTTTTATACTAGCTAAGTTATATATATTGTAATCAATTTATTTGAAATAATTTTTTTTTTCCAAATAAAATTTGAGTTTCTTATATCAAATTTTGTGTACATTTATCAGTAAATTTAAATATATCTGAGATAATATTATATAAATGGTCAGAATTTATAACTTTTAAATTGCCTTTTATGCATCTTACTAGAAATTTGTACAGCATTTAAAGAATTACAGCTATGGCTGATTTTTAACAAAATAAATGTAGAAGAATACAGCAATAAAAAAATTGTTAAGAATGTGGTTTCAAAATTTTATTTACTGAAATAAACATTGTTCAACAACATAACTAAATCTGCTAGAAATGTACATTGTTTGCATTCACAGAGTTAACAACAGTAAAACCATACATACAAAATAGCTAAAACTGAACTTTCTGTATAAATCCTATAAAAACAGTATGAGCAACCATTCTAGATTCATACTATTGTAGAGTTTTTTAAAAGTGCACAGATGAGACGATTTGAATATCAGAACAATTAAATTTTGATTTAACATGAGAAATTTTAATCCAGTAAAGATACTACAAAGTGCAGGAAAGATTAAAAATACAAAGTAATTAAATTGATAAAATTTAAATTTTTAAGATTATAAGAATATTTATGGAGTAAAGAATACAAATATTTATTTATAAATGTACATCTAATTTAATAACATATATTATTAAGACTATTTTTCTGAGAATCATTCTTGTGCAATCCTATATTACTGCAGAGAAAATTTAGAACCCTAATGCATTGTAATAATCTAAAAAAATGTTCAAAAATATAGTAGTATATTTGCATAAACTTTCACAAATACAGTAGTATATTTGCACAAACTAAGGTTTAAATCAATTTTGAAGTTTTATGATATCTAATCTGTTCAATTTCATATCCCTAATTAGGAATAGTAATTAAAAATTTTCAAAACATGTAATATAGATAATAACAATGTAATTTTATAAGATTCAAATGAGCGATTAGATAGATTATTAATTCATTAATAGACTAATAAATCACTAAATCAAAACAATAAAATTCAAAGCAATAGAAATAACATACTGAAAGCAAATTTTATTTGATACAAATCTAACTCAAAACATTCATTTTTCAATTACTATTCAATACATTTAAAACTTACTAATATTAGACATTTAAACTATATATACAAACAACATAATTGTAAATCTTTGAAATTTTATTCCTAAAACCCTTTGAGTCATTTAGCTGCTAAAACTTTAATTTTTTTTTCTCATTTAAAGATATATCAGATGGAAAGAAAAGAGAGTTCTAGATTTAATAAAATATTTAATATTAAAACGTAACTAATAAAAATAATTAACTGCCACTTATTTTATTTTCACACAAAAAAAAATTAATAATATTGAAACTATGCATAATCTATAATGATCACCGACATCTATAATGCTGAAAGAAAGTTTAAAATATCCTCCACTTATCAGAATACATTATTATTGTATAAGTGATTTATTGATAAGTGAATAAAGCTAAAAATTAGTTAATCAGAATGCAAATTAATATAAAATAAGGGATTATAAATTCCATCCTTAAATTGATTCCCCTTCTTTTCATACTGGATTTTGGCAAATTAATGAGTTGAGGTCTGAGATTTATATTATTTTTTTTTTATTTATGTTGATTCAGAATACACTCTCTTTGGTTCAAGGATACTGCTAATATTTTCTTTCAACATTATTTGTACTTTTTATTTGAGAGTATATTTTTTACTCGCAGTAAACTAATTCTAATGATTAGTTTCAATTTTAGTGTGAATGTGATAGAAAAGTTTCCATTGCAAAGAAACAAACATTTAATGTTACTATACATATCTAAAATGCACAACAAATTATATATATATATATATATATATATATATATATATATATATATATATAGTGTGTGTGTGTGTGCAGGCGCATGATAATATCGTTTAAGCTAATTTAATCCTAATTAATTTCTAAATTTTTGACAGAATTTAGCCTATATAAAATTTTAATCTAAAATGTTATCTTATTTCTTCCCTCATCAGAATCCATTTCTCCCCTTTATTAATGCTACATGTGTTCTATAAAAATGCTTTTTACTGACTTTTCACATGCTCTGAGTGAAGGGATAAAAATCCTTAAAGCTTAGCACATTCTTTTAAATACACCAGGTTTCCCTACCTTAAACCTATATGTGTCAAAGATCCCTATCAAAATCTTATAGTAAAAACTATTGATGTGAAAATCTTGATCCCCTTTGCTCTAGTGTTGTGATGTAGACTAATGTATTTCCTTTCATTTATTCTTGTACATAAGCAAGTCTCCTGAGATGAAATAAAAAAAAGTTTTAAAAATTTCAAAAACATCTATGTGAGGTATCGACAGACAATAGCTGATATAGACAAGTACATCGTCTAGCATATAATAAATATTACAAAAATGAAATTCAAAAAAAAATTTCATAAACAAAAAAATAATAAAATAACAATCTATTTACAATCCAGTTGACATACTGAAAAATTATCTAACCTTAAAACTGATTATATGCATCTAAAAACTATTATAAGCTCTATAGAGAAACTTGCATCGGAAAATGCTTCAAATAATAAATATCTTTAATTACATAAAAAAAATAACATACATTATTGTATCACCAGCGGGTGACCGAGCTCCGCTCGGAGAAAACAGGTATCGAAGC
>JAPMOQ010062052.1:153585-181529 GCA_026543055.1 Argiope trifasciata
AATTTATTCTTATAAATGAGAAAATCAAAATTCTTCTTTAACATTAAGTAGGAAGTAAGTACTTGAAAATTAGAAATATGAAAGACATCAAAGTTATCAAAATTATATTACTTAAATGCAAGCTGTTTAAAAATATTTTTATTATTATAAGGAACAAAGATATATTAAGGCACTCATAAAAAGGAACAAATATTTTGTGATATATTCTGTTCCAATTAGACAATTAAAACCAACCTTAAATTGATTCTAACCACACAAAAAAACATCTTAAAAGACAATAAATAAATAAAGTTCAAATATCAACTGTTTCATCTGGACATATGATTACGCCTTTTCTCAATATCCTCCATAGCAGCTTTGAGAAGTTCCAAATTTTGTTCAGATGATACAGTAGATAATTCCAGTTCTTCGTGGGAAGTACTATCAGCTATTGAAGTTTCACAAATGGAGGTCATATCTTGAGATTGGAATGGATATGAGGAAGAATTCATGGCTGTTAAAGCCCATTTAGGAAGATTTGCATTCTCTGGACCAACGTCTTTTGATTCATCAGTGGAACAAGTTTCAACCGACAACATAGATTTTAACTCTTCAATTGTCAACTCTGATTTAGATTTCTTCTCTTCAAGACTCGCAAGGTTACCAACTTTCCACAGAGGAGTCGAGGATCTATTTAAATAAATAAACAATTCATCATTTATGATATTGAAAGGCAGCTATTTTCTATATCTATAATTCCTTAAAGACTTTAAACAAAAACCATCATAATCAGATAGGATATAAGCTTTAATATTCAAAAACTACATTTAAAAAATTGCATTAAATAAATTTCATTAAAGATTAAATGAAGCAAAAATTAGTTTTAAAATGTTTAGTTCCAAAAAGTGTTCATACAAAGCCTACTAAAATAATCAAATTTATAAAATATCAGAAATTTTAATATATTTCTTATTAAAATGATTCTGATATGTTTCAAAATTTATGATAAACATATTTAATTGAAACAAAATTACATTTCAATTAATATTTAATAATTTTTACTAAAAAAGTATATAAAAAGATTAGATTGCTTTAAGCTCAACATTCATAATTATAGAATCTACAATATTATTAGAAAACCTTAAATCTGGAAACAAAAAAGGAGGGAAGCTTAATTTTTTTACAGCATTTACATTTTCAAATCAATCACATTAAATTTTGGCAGTAAATTTCAATTCATATTTGTCAATCAATATCAATATTTAAGATTTAATCTGTGGTTATTGTAATGTATACCTATAATAAAGCTCAATGTGTGTGTGTGCATGTTGGCGCTCAACAGGCCAGACCGTTGGACCTACAGCTACCAAATTTGGTACATGTATACCTTGGAGGTCGGGAATGTGCACCTCGGAGCCCTTTTTTCGAATTTTTAATTAGAACTTGAATTAATTAAAATTTAAGCGAAATTTCGACGTTTTCCCGCTATAACTTCCGAAAATATTATTGCACAAACATGATTTTTATATCAATTTAAAGATTAAAAAATTAGCTTTCTAACGGTATCAGTTTCTTTTAATTTATAACGTAAACTTCTATTTTTAACGGATTTTTAAAGAAATATTTTAACCATGTTTTTATCACGTGACAGGATAAAATAAAAGAATGCCGGAAGTTAGAATTTAAAAAAAATTATCATCGCAAAATAAATCTAAAGAAATGCAAATTTTAACATGTGACTGGATAAAATAAAAGAAATATAAAATGTGATATTTTCTAAAATAATAAATGTAAAGCAAAGGATTGTATGATCGTTTGCAATATCTAAATAATTACTTCAATAAATCTTCTTTACGGTAAACCTGATCTAATTTAGACAGGATATGCATTGGAATCCGACTTAATGGGATATTTCTATTATCGTTTGCAATATCTGTATCATTAATTCAATATTTTTTTTCATTATAAAATGTGATAGTTTCTAAAAAAATAAATGCAAAGTTAAGGTTTCTATAAAATCTGCAAGAGCACGTCAAAGGGACAAAATTAGGTTTTATCACTGTGTTGCCATCATTTTGACGGAAGTTCAAATTAAAAAAATTAAAAATTAAAAAACTATCATCACAACTTAAATCGGAAGAAATGCAACTTTTAGCATGTGACTGGATAAAATAAAATAAATATAAAATGTGATATTTTCTTTAAAAAATGCAAGGCAAAGGATTCTATGATCGTTTGCAATATTTAAATCATTAATTCAATAAATTATCTTTCTTTATACTGGATTGAATTTATACAGGATATGCATTCAAATTCCGTTCCAATGGTCAATTCGTAAAATATTATTAATATGCATACATATTGTTTAATACTATTAATTTGATCTAAATGAAGTAAATAATTACATTTTATGTAGCTTGAGTCAAACAATGCAATTATGAATTAATAAGTTTTAGATTTTTTCATACTTTGCTCTGTGAGACATATTTTACAAAATATTTTTATTAATATTTTAAATAAAAGTTGCTACATCAATCAGTCTTCTAAATCAATCATTAAAACTAACTGATTTATAAAATTAAAGAATATTATTAGGGAAACGCGTTCTTTTAGAACTTTCTGTCCATCATCTTAAAGAAAATATTAATTTCAGGCCAATCAATGCCCGGAGTTACTTCAAGGCTAATGAATATGTGATTTAAATGAAATGTTAAAAACCAATTACTCATGGCGAACCAGCTGGTCGCCAAAGGCGGCTAGTGTTATTATAAGAATGGCTTAAAATATTGATATACTGCAGATTTAAGAAAACTTTAATAAAGCAAGAAAACAAATGCTTAAATTTTATTTTATAGTATTATAAAACAGAAAAAAAATTAGTTTTAATTGAGACAAAATGTTTTTAAGAAATCTAAAATATTTCTACAGCTATGTAAATTAGATGATAGATAATTTCAATATGTTAAAACCTCAAAAGAATGACATACAATGAATTTTTATAAATTTTCAAGAAAGGACAAAGTTTCAAAAGGATGTCATAAATATACTGAGAAAAAATTTGTTTTCTGATTTGTATTCAAGTCCCCTCCTCTACCCCTTTTCATTAAATAGTGTGCATGGTTTAGTTTGAAATTTTGTACTAAAATGTATCTATGTAAAAAACATCTGGCAACATTGATAAAATAAAAGATTACATGTTTAAAGTAACTAAAAATGAATATTAACTGTGAGCATTTTAAGTGATTATTTTCTGTTTTATTATAAGTGTCTATTTTTTAAAATCCTTTTTGAAGAAATAATGTGAATACTTTTAACAATGTAAGAGTACGAACAACATAACAACATTGTAAGAATATGAAAAACGTTCTGAAGTGGTAATTTCTTAATTTGGAAATGCTTTCAGCCCAAAAAGAAATAAATTATAGCAGAAGTTGTTAAATTTAAAATATTAGGAACAGAAATTTAACACTAAACATATTAAATAAACAAATATTCTTCTACAGGTAAAGCACATACATGTGTGTATGTGTTTAACGTGTGGAAGAATTTACCTGTAGTTCCATTGTGTGTGTGTGTGTGTGCGTGCGTGCGTGCATGTTTAATTCATATGCACAGATATGTATTTGGTATCGATTTGTATTAGTACATAACATTTTAAAATAATAAATTGCATACCAAACAAATGAAAATAAGCATTTTTATCAATTGTTCTCTAAAATTTTTATTTATTTTTCTTTTACCATTTTAGTAGTAGTCTTCCAATTTTAATTGTAATTTTCAAAGTCTTCAAGATTTAAACATTTGAATAATAAATCCATAACAAACTGTAAATTTGACTCATGTTTACTAATTATGCTTTTGAAAAATGATTAACTACATTAATTAGTTGGAATCATAAAATATGTTTAAAGATAGTTAAAATTGCTGCATTAAAAAATCTAATTATTACTATTGTATTTATGAATTTATAAAAATATTTATTTTAAACTTAGAAATTATAATAGTAGTGGTATAAATCGAAAATACATAAAAAATCATTTTGAAAACTTTTTCAGCATTTCTTGCTACAAAACATGCAATAATGATATATCATAAAATATACAGGTATCATATATCTTATGATAATCATATTTTTTATAATATATCATAAAATAAGGTCAGAAAATTTCAATACCTACTTTATTTCCAGAATTATACATCTGACTTTAAATCATTTATTAGATTGTAAACAATTGGAAAAATTTTCATCTGAATATGAAATAATATACCATAATTTTATTATTTTAAATATTATTTACACATTTAAAACATTTATTTAACATTTACGCATTTAAAATATCTATTTAAATGTATAATTAATAAAATGTAATAAATTTGCATCCCTTTACTGCTTACAAAAATCAAAGGATAATTCCAAATGAAAACATATCAAAAGCATTTTACCCCTATCTTCCTAATTAAATAGAATAATCATATTCCACTTATTAACCCAAATACCAATTAGTAACATTTAAATCCTCTTAGTCAGTATTACTAGCAGTACTTAAGCAACAATAGAAACAGCTCAACCACTTTCAATCAGTGACAAAATTTTATACTTGTCTATACTTTCAATAAAGCTCAATGTAAGTGTGTGTGTGATCGGGCTCTACAGGCTAGACCATTAGACTTGCAGCTACCAAATTTGGCATATGTATACCATGGAGGCTAGGAATGTGAACCTCAGAGCAATTTCTTCAAATTTTTAATTAGAATTTGAATTAACTAAAAATTAAGCAAAAGTTTGAAGACTTACCACAATAACTTTCAAAAATATTATAGAACGAAATTGAATTTACAGCATATTAAAGATTAAAAAATTAGCTTTCTAATGGCACCACCAGTATTTAAACATATAACTTGCTTTTTATTTTTAACACATTTTCAAAGAAATATTTTAACCATATGTTTCAACAATATATTTTGGACAAAATTTTACGATAAACATAAACTGATAAATGTGCAATGGAAAAAAATAGCTCTTATTAAAGTGTTGAAATCATATGGTCAGAAATTCAAATTTAAATATAAATCAACTACAACTGCAAATTAAACTGAAAAAAAAATGCAACTTTCAGAATTGATTGGATTAAGAAAAAGATTGATGAAATTAAGAAAATATTAAATGTTTTCTAAAAATAAAAATAAATGTAAAGCAAACAATTCTATGATAGTTTGCAATATCTATATCATTAATTCAATAAATCACCTTTTTGTTCACAGTAAACATAATTAAATTTATACAGGATACTCATTCAAATTTCAGCCAAATTGTTAATTTGTAAATCATTAGTAATAGACATATATCTTGTTTAATACTGTTAACTTAGTCTAAATAAAACGAAAATTTTATGTGTGATTAATGTGACCATTTTGTGATATTTTTACTAATATTTTAAACAATAGTTGTTACATCAATCAATCTTCTAAATCAATCATTAAAACTGACTGATTGATATAAAAAAGCAATATTATTATTAAAAAAGGGTCTTTTAGATATTTTCGTCTACCACCTTAAAAACATATATATCAATTTCAGACCAATCAATGCCCGGAATTCCCCAACAGCTGACTGCAAATCAGAGATATAAAATACAATGAACAAATAATTGTAAGGGTTTTATAATAATATGAGTTACTTGATTATCGAAGTTTGAAATTTAAATATATTTGGCTATTAAATTATAAAGATAGCAAGGTACGTAAACATTTAATTGAAAATTTTAGAATGCATTACTCATGGTGAACCAGCTGGTCACCAAAAACGGCTAGTATTAAATAACTGCGTTTTTTTTTAATTATCGAGTTTATATATTTTTAATAGTTGGTACTACTGAAAAAACAAGAGACGCTTATTTGACTTAAAACACTGACAGTATCTGTCAGTGGACTTTTAAAGTGCCACAAATAACAATAATATATGTTTTTGAAAGTACATTCAGACAGACAGTGAACCCTTTTTTGAATTTAGCGACGACTGCCTACAATAGAAATGTTAAATCTGTTTGCGAATTTTATCTCTCTCTATTTCTTCATTTTGTAACTATCGAGTGGGTTATGAAAATTTGGTGAATATCAAATCCATAAATAATAGGTGTTCAAAATACGCAATTCAGATACCCTGTGTTTCTGCAACACTTGATAATTCAATAACAATATAAATTTATGAAATAAATATATTAAAATGTATATTTATGAAAAAATTCAAAAAATAATAATATCCTAAAAGAAAAATCAAAACTTTTTACTCACAGCACTTGATAATCTGGAGCACTCAGACACTGCTTGAGTTCTTTGGCAGAAGGCACTACAGTGGAACCATCTTTGGTAGTTATCACAGAAAATGAAGAGAGTGTATCGAGACTCTCATGCCATTGGGATGAAGGAGATTCTTGCTGCATGGCTAATTTGATTATTTTCAATTTCTGAAGTGCAAGATCTGCCTTCTGAACACAAAAGATAGAAAAAAAAATTATAAAAATATCACATATTTAAGTACTGACAATTTCATACAAAAAGTGAATTTCCTTTAATTCTATACAAAGATGAGATAATGGACAGTAAACATGATGGTTAAATAGACTGGCTAACTATCTGAAGGAAAAAAAATTAACGATCCTTGCCATTAAAAATTTTCTTGAAAATAGTAAATTGGTTTAAAATCTTAATAAATAGTTAAAAGTTAATAGGGAATAAGATTACAAATACAATTTACACCTTGGAAATGCAATTTGCATTCTCTTGAATAAATAAAATTTTATGAACCGAGATATTTTTAACATTAAATTAATACATTTTATAATATTTTTATAACATTTATATAGCAAACCTTTTAAATCAACATGTTTTATAATAGCTTTGTATTTTATCAAATGCTCAATTCAAATGGCAAATCAAAATTTAAGATGTAGCAATCAATAATTTTTTTTCTTCCTGGTTATATTATGGCTACTCTTATTTCAAACCAGAAATTAAAGGAACTAAACTTTAAAAATCAATAAAATAATAAATAATATAGCTAATTAACTTTTAATTACAAATGATTATTACTTCTTTCTCTATGAATGAAGCAGTTGCAGAAAGCTCTAACTTTTCTTTCTTCAAATTCTCCTTTTCAGCCTCCAGCTGTTCTTTCATTGCGTCTAAACTTAATTTCTCAAAACAACCACTTAATTCGTTATCTTTCATTTCTTTTTCTTCTGATATAGCCATCTTAAAATAAATATTAAATATATTTAATTAGAAAGTGAACATTCCCTTGTTATTTCAATTTTAAAATATTTTTTTGTGTTGTAGGCACAAGACGAACATGACAGCAAGAAATTGAGGCAGTTTCTCCTAAGTTAACAAATTAAGAAAGCATTCTCCATTAATACACAGCACTAATTTGATGCACTGGTTGAATTTAGATAGAAAGAGTCATTGCTAATAAGTTTTTAAAAAATTATCACATGCATATAATTATAAATGTATGATAGAACAGTTCTTTTAAATTAAAAGTTTATTCTAAAAATTAAAGGAGACAAAATAATCGAATTTTAAATAAATATTGCAATATAAATACCTGTTCACATGGTTTTGATTCTCCAGTTAATTCTTCATTTGAAGACAGTTTCAATTTCAAAATAGTTGTTTCATTTTCACTCTTCTTAGAGTAATCAGCTACTATTTTTAATGCTATAAAATGTCAAAAAACACTTAGATACTATTATTTATACGATTTAAAATTAAACTGTAATAAAATAGAATGGCATTTTTAATTTGAAAAAAAAAATCTTAAGTAAAAATCTACAATAAAATAACAAATATATTTGGATGACCAACTAATCGTGTGCATGAGTATGTGTGTTTTGACCTTTAACTATCAAATTTGGAATGCTTTGGAGTGATAGCTTAGAAATTTTATTTAATATTTTAATTCATAAAAAATTAAGGTGAATTTTGGCATTAACCAGAGTTATTCAAGATGAATTGCAAACCATCTTTAAAAAAATTTATATATTTTTTTAATGATATCAATTTAATAGCAGTGTGAATTTTTCGACTATTTATTTATTTATTTGGCCTAGTTTCTAACAATAGATTGCATTGCTTTCAAACTGTTTTCCTTGTTCATCTTATTTCATGATTTTTTTTCCATTGTTGAAAGCTATAGAAAAAGGTTTCTGCCTAATATCTCAGTAAGTTTGACAAAAAAAATGACAAGTGGAATTAGATGAATCATATATGTTTTTAATAACAAAATGTTATGGAGTATTTTCATTAGAAAGGATCACGGACACAAGAACTGAAAATATATAAGACAATTAAAACAACACTCTTTTAATATCATATTAATTAATTGGATCATGAAGTTATAGAAAATAACTTATTTGGAAACAAATATTAATATTCCTGGCCATCTTATTCAATAGTCATCTAAGGTCACACATATAATAAATACATGATTTAACTGTCCATATTGCTTTAACTTTGTAACCCACCCCTGCAATCTCATGGTTGGTAACCCTCCATCTATAAAAAATGTTTGTTTGGCACTGCAAGATAAGATTCTAAGATGTCATCGTCAAAACCGAACATCACACCAATAGACATTTTATAAGAAGGAAATCCCAGCAGAAAATCAAATGCCAAAGTGTCCAATCAGGTCAGAGCTTTCAAGAAGGTTTCAGATAGAATGTTGTAAAATGTCATAGGATTTTTCAGAATATTACAGAATCTTTGAGAAGGTTTTAGAATATTCCATAAATTAAATACAGTGGTATTGAGAATATAATGGTTTAGTTTAGCTTTATAATTTTTGTATTTAAAGGCTCAATTTTGTAATTTACATTTGATAGGAATTGACTGGCTTTGTCTAATCAAAACCTGTGTAATTTTCATTTAGTTTAAAATAACAAGCAAAACCAAAGAGGTCAGAAACACTATATCAATTTCACCAATTTTTATTTCATATGTAAGTTAATGAGCTTGAATACATTATCAATGGTCTCCTGCTTTCAAATGCCATCCATTTTCCTAGAGAATATCAAAAACACTTCGTATAAATTCTGTGTCGAACAAATTCTTGACAGTATTCTTAATCACAAATTAAAAATTTTAAGTGACAATTTTGACATTTTTAAAAAATTTCATATGAAAGCTCATGGCCCCTAGATATTCCATTAAGGGTCTTTAACTCCCTTAACCACCAGTTTTGGGAAATATCTTAAAGTAAATGTTAGACATTGATCCAACCTCAGTAACTGGACAGATTTTGCCAATAACTTCACAAGAATAAGTAAAAATCCAAAATTCTCTTTCATTATTCTGTAATCATAACTTAAAATAGTGTATTGTTTTTTTGTATTGATGAAATTTATTTTATCAAAATTGATTGATATATTTATATTAAGGTTATTAATATGGTGACCTAGTAATAATAGACTTATATCAAACTATGATAAAAAGACAAAACTATGAAGGTCATCTTTTCATAACAGAAATATAGTAGAAGTATAATTATCATAACATAATTTAAAAAATTTTAAACAATACTTGCAGATTAAAAATAGAATATTAGATTAGCTAAGCTTGAAAATGACAAAAATATGAAACTGGTGATGAAAATAGGCAAAATTGTTCTAATTGTTGTAGTCTCTGACAAAGTTTTATTTGGCAATATTTCTTGAATTAGAGAGAAAAAGAATAAATGATTATTGAAAATGAATTTGGAAAACATTCATGCAAAAAAAAAAAAAAAAAATCAAAATTAATATAACAGTTACAGCTGAGGAACTTTCTTTCATCCCCCTTTTCATACAAAATGCACTGCAAAGTAGTGTTTTCAATTCCAATCAAAAAAGGAAATGGAAGTCACACATTTTATGTCAGTGAACTATTCCCTTTTGAGCTATTCATTTTATTGCCTTATACTATCACAGATTTGAGTATATATTGCTGATATCAAATAGAATATATAACTGTCCTTTTCCTTTTAAAAGCATTTGAACTTGATACTAGCATTCTAGGTTTTACAAAAGAATTGATTCTGAATAGTCACATCTTAAATTATTAAGAGTTAAATGATTTCTAAGTGTTTACTTTCCATTTTCAATTGTTCAAAAACTTTTGAATAATATCTTCTAAAAAAATATTCCCCTTTTATTAAAGTCTTGGGGTATTTTTTTGTAGTTGTTGTTCAAGATAAAGTATTTATTATTATTACTATGCACTGTTTGTACTATGTTTAATGAATTGGCCTTGAATGATTTTCTTACCACTTGTTTATAACAACATACTGTTGCATTATCTTTTTTTGTAGCAACTGAACAATTTGTTTCAAAGAAAACAATTAATAATTCTTTAAATTTTTATCTCAAATTTCAATTTAATACAGAATATTCATTCATTACAATCATCTCATAATTACTAGGGTTCATAATTAAATGTATTTTTATCAATTAAACAATTCATAATTGTTTTTCCTATTTATAATTCAGATTTAAGATGATATTTTTCTTTTTAAGAATAATTTAGACAGTTGAATTGTCACATTTGCACACAAATTATGCTGTTTCACTGCTTTTCCAAAAGTAAGTAGCAATGCAAGTAAATGATAGAAAAGTTTTAGAAATACTTTGCATTTCTATACACTAAAATACTAGGATATACTAATATCAGCAATATATAAATGTATATGTACAATAATATTATACAAACCATTTTCTTTCAATTTACTGAGTAAGTATTGAAATCTGTCTTCTAAAGTTTTTCGTAAGTCTGTTCTATTCCATATGGCTTTCAATGGAATAAGATCCATGAAATCTTGCATGTTGCCCTGCAAAAAAATTAATAATAAAGGTTTATTTTCAAAATACACACATTTAAGTTATTAAAGCAATACAAATTGTACATTTGTGTTAAAATTTAATGTTTTGGACAAAATATATATACATTAATAATAAGCATTTACTTTTCAATTCAAATATGCACAAAATAGAAAATCACTTAAAATTATTTACAAATTACAATTATTTAGAATTCTATAATTAAAACAGGGTCACTATACATATTTAGAAACTTTACATAGGGATCAAAATGAACTTAGTAAGCCAAGTTTTCAAAAGAATTCCAATTAATTAACAACAATTAGTTAATGCAGGATTTCTCTTAAGTTTATTTCTCAATTCTAAAAGTGAATAATTATTGCATAATTTTTAATTGTAAAAAATTACACTTTTTTAAAAAAATGCTGAAGATAGCCAAAATTCTTATGATTACGTAGAAATATAAAAAAGCAAATATGCACAACAAATAAAAACAAGTATTTCTAAATGCTTCATTATTTTCATTGCCATTCCTTTGATAGAAAAGAAAGAAAAAAAAAGATACTTACTCCAAATGATGAATTAATTTCAATTATTTGATACTGAATCTGTTCAAAACAGCTGCGGTATTCAGAAATCTCTTTCATCATTTCCTGGCAACGATTTTCATAGCTGGATATAACAGAGTTGTACATTTCTTCCACACATCTAAAAAGTTACAAAATTCAATGAAAAACATTAGTTTGAAAATATTATATATCCTTAATAAAGAAACTAAACAATCCACAATAGAAAATATTATATAAGTATTAATAAAAAAATTAGAAGTCAATCCTCTCAATATCAAACCTGCTTTCATTTAAAATATGCTTCTGGACATATGAAGTAAACAAAAATGCAATAAATTATTTTTGTTCTTGAGATTTTTCTATTTTAAAATCATTTCACATTATAATTTCATATAAATATAATTTTCGTTTTTAAAAAAATGTTTGTATGTAGCAATCACATTCTCAATACAAAAATGCCTTGTTACATTTTGGGAATTCAAACAGTATTCTGGAGAAGGGGAAAAAAATGTTTGTCATAAAATATTTTTTATTTCATCCTTTCTCCAATCATATTCCTTATTATTTAATTGATAAAAATGAAATTTATAGGAAAATGTGTATAAGTGGCTCTATTTCTAAATTTTGAATCCATATTTACAGTCTTACATAATTTAGTTAAATAATGATTTTAATGCAAATTCAAGAGACAAATCATATGAGAAGTCAACATCACAATTTTAACATCAATGATATTAATAAAAAATTCAAAGTCAAGTTTATAGCTATATTAATAATCTGTAGAGCCTTTTCCTTTTGAGAAGATGTGAATGAAAAAATATATATTTATCGACCTAACAAAACAATCAAATTAAAAACAGTCTATGTTTGGATAATATTATTCGGAAGTTTCTATACAAGAATCATTTCATTAGTAAGGAAAAAATAGTACATTTCAAGATAAAAACTCGATCTCTAGATATTAGTTGATAATTCAAATATTAAAAAATAAGTAATGATTACTAGGGTCCAAGGATATTTAGATCTAGATAGATATTTAGTCAATTTCTAATCATGAGGTATTTTGTCTTCTCTTTATTGCATATCAGTAATATTAATACTCATGAAAAAAGAAAATTCATGATGTTTACTCATTGGAAAGTGGGATCTCAGTAATGCTGCTAAAATGACTATTCATTTGACATAAAAACAGATAATTACTTACTTACATTTTAAACTTGGAATAAGTAAACATGACATAATAAAAATAACACAGCTATATCCATTCATTCAACTGCTGTATATAAAAGTTAGCACACATCTTATTGATAATCAAAAACATGCAACTAAACCTTTTTTAAGTGACTTTATTAAGTTACAAATGTTATGGTTATAAATGAATAGATTTCATATCTAAAAGCATTCATATGGGTAAACTTACAAACATTCAATTTAACTAACATCTTTTCATTTGGCAATCTTTTAACAAACATCTATTTCAAAGAAAGTCACATTTCAGTGATAAGTTATTAATAAAAGCTTAAATTTCTCTGAACTAGAATACTGATATGGTTTATTGTAGGTTCTGAAGCTTACTGGTGTAAAATTGATGGTATGGACATGTTTTGTTGAAACTTGGCTGATTGCAGTTAGAATGCAGTATTGAATGTTAAAGATTTAAAATTCAAGTATCTCTGATGAAATGGCATCATAGAATTCAATATATTAGCTTATTTTATGTATAATTCAATCAGAAACTTATTGAGTTAGGTTTTTTCTCCAATAAATAGCATACTTACTTTAGCCACCATAATTTAAAAATAGTTAGAGATTAAACAGTAAATTTGGTTTAAAATGTTGACAAAAAATAAAAACTTGACACAAATTGTGTTTGATTGAATTCTGAAAAACTGATTAAAATACAGATAAAACTGTGCAGAAATGGAATGTGTTTTTGAAAAAGCTAATTTATTTAATTTTATCATGAACTTTATTATTTCATGAACATTATACAGTAAAAATGTTTTCTGTGCAATAATATGTTTTGAAACTATGACAAAAAAATTAAGGCATTGCACTCCTTTTACAGGATATGGAAATTTATTTTTAAAGTACATAACCCTCTTTTAGTACATAATAATTAATACATATAATCTCATAAAGTACATAATAATTAATACATATAATCTCATAAAGTACATAATAATTAGTGCAAAGGAGCATGTATGGCAAATTCAATTGAATTCATCAAAACATGTAAAACATTATGTAACGTTCAAATAAATAAGTAGTCATTCAGTTATAAAATACACAGAGAGATAGAGAGAGATTAAGTGAGGATTGCATGGATTAAATAAGAAAATTCTCTTCAGAAATATTTATCAGAATGTGACAAATAATTGTCAAAGGCCAAGGGTGAGCAATAATTAGCAATGATATGGTATAATATATACAAAAGTATTTTCTTTTTTCCCAAATATATGTAGCAAATAAATACAGACAGAACCCTAATTACAGTGACTAATTTCAAGCACACATTCCTGTTTATTCTGCCAAAATCATATCAAAACATGCAGATTAAAATAACTGTGGAATAAGTTTAACTTAATTTTTTTTAATTGAAAAATTAACAGAGAAGCTTTTTTTTTTTTTTTTTTTCAAATACATGTATTAAAAGATTTTTAAATTACAACAAAATAGTAAAACGATTACTTTAGAATTTTCTTTCATAATATCAAAAAGGAAAAGAAAAATTCAAAGGGATAACATTCTGCTTTCAACTTCTTGCTTAATAGACAGTATATATCAGTCGGAACTTATTTAGGAGTTTGAAAATAGCACTGTGATTTTAGATAAATTAAAACAGGAACAATGAGAGGCATTTGGCCAAACCATGATGAAGTAATAAACAACTGCCCAAAAAGCAAGACAATAGACATTGGCAAATTAAAAGCAATTAAAATATTTGTGTAGAACTTACTCTGAACAGTAGTTGTCAATCTTCTATAAAAATAAGCTATTCAAAAAGGATTATTTTTAATTTCAAGTAGCTCTTTCTACTGTCATATAATACCTAAAAATACATCCTCCATTATTCATCACCAATAAGGCTACTTGTATTTTTCTTGATACAATTAAGCTGTTATAGTGTATAGAGGTTTTTGATAGCAAAAAAAATAAACTTCTCATTTTGAGTTACGACAAAAAAAATATATACTCTGCAATTAGAAGAATAAGCAGTGTTAAAAAATGTTATAAATACAGTGAATATAATAGTGACAAAATAAACTAAAAATTAAAGAAATATGACTTACGATTTTGCTACAGAACCAGTCTGCCATTTTCCTCTTTGTTTAGAATTTCTTTGTAATAAATAAGATGGGCTAATACTTGCTAAAAGAACAATAGATAAAAAATTATAAGTAATAATCTAGAATATATGCTAATAATGAAAGAATTTGGTCAAATATAATCAGTTTTTAATTGCAAAAGTCTTTAGAAAGCTCAAAAAAATTTTAGCAACAACATAATTTATAAATAACTTTAGCATAATAAGCTTACAATCACAGCAATTCCTTTATAAAATTAATAATAAAAAATCACAAAAATAATTCCTTCTCTTGTCATAAATTCCTTTTTTCTCCCATTATGTAATTATGAAAAGAAATCAATATAACAATATCTTTGAAATGAAAAATTGAAAACAGAACACAACTGAGTCACACTTAGTTCAAATTTAACTTCCCTCCCTCCAACTTCATTGGAAAATCAAGACTCATTTAATAGCCAGGAATAAATTCAATATTGTAAAATTCAAATGAAGGAATTTAAAATAAATTTAAAGGAATAAGCAAAGTTCAAATTGTATTCCTTCATATTTTTCAATTAAAAATTGTACTAATTTTTGAAAACAAAATTATATTATATATGTATATAAACAATCACAGATATCATGATGTGGCCCTAAACACAAGTATATTCCCTCACAAACAATTCCTTAAATATCTTAATCATCAGAATAACACTTTAAAAAATGCAAAATAATAATAATGTCAAATTGAATCTTATTGATTTTATTTTTAAAAATAAGGATCATATATTCATGGGATCAAACTACAAGTCATTGCTATTTTCTCAAAAATAGCACAAAGAAAAGACTCTAAAGATCTGATAAGTCAAATTCAAAATATGCAAGTTATACAAAAATGCAGTGTATCATACAGGGATATTGTTTTAAAATAAAGAATGTATTTAATATTTGCATCGGTTCAAATGAACTTACCAACTTTCTTATCTGGATTTCTGTCTGAAATGATCTGATTCAATTTAGCTTTCATCTGGTTTATAGTACTTTCATATTTACGTATTTCATGCTGATATGTAATTTTTTGTTGTTGTATTTGAGAAGATAGCTTCTTTGACTGAAAAGATAAAAATGAGAAATGAGAGAATTTTGCATATATGTTATTAATCAATGATATAAAAAGCATACAATAATAAATTCTTAATATTAAATAACAAAGTATTAAAAAGTCAAATATGAAATATGATTTTTAAAAAATAGCTTGATTACTTTGTTACAATTTTTATTCCATTCAATTCTAAGAATTTCAAATATTTATAATTAATTCATTATTTTATCATAATTTAACAATAATAGCACAATAACTTTAAGAGTATTCTAATTAATTAGATTGTCCAACATGTAAAGAAGTAAAATTAAGAAATGAAATCAAAATGTTGAGGTCAGTTTTATTTTGCAGCGGCTACTGAAATTGAATGAAGGGAGAAGAGGCAGGTGCCTAATGATGTATCCGAGGAACATGAGCTTTCATCTGAAATAAAAATGGGACCAAAAAACCGGCTCTTTTGTTTTATTAATTATTTTAAATACATTTAAGAACAGTGACAATGGCACCACAAAGAAATTATTGCTAGTGCTTTTTTTTAGTGAAATCACTTTTTAAGAAGATATATCAGATTTTGTACAGTTTACAATGCAAAAGTTAAGGCAAATTCTGTGAATTATTATAAAATTAATTGACAACTGTTATCTAATTAGTAGACAAAATGCCTTCCATCAAGAGACTAAGTAATTTATCTATTTTGAAGAGAATGCTAACAAATTTCACATTTTTCATTTTTAAAAATCATAGTTGTTTCACGAAAAATGTAATGTTTTAATTGAATTTAAAATACATTAATCCTTTTGTTAAAAAATCAAACTATGTGATACACATACTTTATATATTATATATATACTAAGCATCAAATAACAAAAACATAAAATAGTCTCTGATTTTTAAAAATAACAAAATAGTTTTCACCTCTTCTTTTTCATTCTTGATGGTTTGTAAAAGACGATTATTTTTTTCTTTTAACTGCCTCTCCCTTTCTAATGCACTTTTGTATTTGTTTTCAGATTGTTCCAAGCTCTCTTTCAGTTGTGCATTTTTTTTACTCAAAGTACTCAAATCACTGGATAAACGGCGATTTCTTAAAATAAAAATAATAAATTATGATAAATAAAGCATTGTCACAGCATTTAAAATAACACAAAGTAAAATAAAAATATTTTGTTTAAACATATTTTTATATTAAAATAATTACTTATGCACCTTATGCTTGGCAAAAGCTAAGCGTTAAATTTGGATCAAGAGAGATACACCTACTACCAGATACATACAAACATATGTGTGATTTTACTTTTCTATGCAAAAACAAATTGTTGCAGCGATCAACCATAAACTAAAACAATATTTCTTAGAGTTTTAAAAACGCTCCTTAATTTAATACAATAACATATTTGACAATAATTGCCAAAGATATTTCCTTTCAATCCTCCACTCATATTTACAAAATAATTCATTCTTCATAGAATGAAACTAACTTTAAAATTATCAACAGAAAAAAATATATAGAAAGAATCTTGATTTAATTTCAATAAATAAATCTAAATTTTACTATACTTCAATCAGTTAAGTTATTAATACTATTTCAATATTGAGAAATGGTATTTTCAAAATACTATAAAAGAGTCAAGTAACAACAACTATCAAAAACAGTAAATTGGTTACTTCAACTGGTGAAATATTGTTTCGCCCCATAATCCCAAATTTAGCATCTGATGAAACAGATTCTAATGCTCAAAACCTATCTCCAATCTAATTGAAGATATTCTTAAATTTGATATGAATAAGAATCTAGAAACTATTTCTAATAGCATACTATAAAATAGTCACCATTACTCCAAAAGGGGGGAGGGGTAGAAACATTTTGGTATAATGGGTGGTAACTCGCATATCAATTCATAAATAAAATTAAAATTAAGATAGTCAGAGTTTCAGTGATTTTAACTATTGTTTTGTTTAAAAATAATTTTGACATTTTGTCTTTGACAAATAAGCTAAAGGCAATATAAACATTTTAAATAATTACTTTTTTTCAAACTTAATTCTCACTCTTTTAATAATTACAATTTTGGTGTGACCTAAGCACAGAACTTCTTAATCATGGTACTGATATCAACTTGAAAAACTAGTTCAAATCTTATAAAGTTTTATCTTTTACCAAATGTTGGGAGCAAAAATTTAGTTCTTGCACAATAAAACTGTGAGTATCAACTCCAATTAAAAGAAACCAAGTAAAGTGGATTATTGAACACATATGAATTGCTCAGAAATCAATACATTTAAATTCAACTTTTTAATGATGATGATATGTCCACATTACAAAACAAAATGGGGTGGGATAGCTTCTGAGGGAAAGACCTCTGAGTACCTGAGAGCAGGAGTCTAGCTCATATGAAGATGACACTCATATACTCGCTTGCACAACCTTTTTAGAATGGTGCTCTTTCATATACTTCACAGATAGAATACACAATGAAATACCCAAAATAAGATTCGAAAAAATACCCAAACTAAGATTCGAACCGGGGACATCCAGATAAGGGAGGATACATGCTATTGTAGGTCAGGACACCGTCTCTTATTTTTTAATCTATTTTTAATTTAGAGCATTTTGGATGAATTGATATTTTTAAGTTATTACAGGATTAAATGTTGTTCCGCTTGTTTCCCGAGTCAGTATGTATTAATAATTATACATTCATTCAGTTATTAATGAATTTAAAAAATCAAATTTCTTAATTTTTATTTCCTGAATTTAATTGTATTTGCTTTTGAATAACTCATATACTGCTTACAATATAATAGTCTCATAATTCAAGTTATTGACAGAATCTGATAATTTGAAAAAAGAACTGTGTGATAATAAATAATTAAAAATACATTTTGAACATTTCCAGGTGAAGCTTATTAGCAATTTTAAAAATTATGAGCATTAAGAATTTTTATTCTGATATATAACATTTCAAACCATACAATATACAGAGACCCTTAAATAAACGGAGAATTATTAATTTATTAAAATGCGTATAAATGTCTTCATTATATATATATATACTCTCTGTCCATCACAAGAACTCTGCTAGATGATTGATAGTCTATGTTTACGGTGGGCATTATAGAAACAGGTTACTGTTGAAAAAGTTCATTTTGCAGAGGTAGAAATTCATTCAAGTTTCTCACATTGGCAAGATTAGCGCCAAACTGGAAAGATTATCTCATTATTATATCGTTAAATACTTGTTAATAGATTTTTTCTTGGAATCATATCTATGAAGGAAAGCTATTGAAACGACAGAAAGGCACAAAAACAAGACTAAATACTAAATGTCTATTTTCTTTGTCTAAATGTCTAATTTCTGAAAAAAATAAGAAACGTGCTACCTAATAATATTTTCTTCATACCATTATATAGATGAATAATATTTTGAAATAAAAATTTAATAGGATTATTTGCTAACAATTGCAAATATTCTTTCAATTCCAGAAAAGAAATTAAATCTTTCTAATCTCTAAATATTTTTATATAGCATAATAGAATCGCTATTTTTAATTTCAAAGTAATTCTTTTTTCTTTTAAAACTGTAATACAACTTCTATCATTATTATTTAACATTAAGAAGAAAAGGTTAAAACTTCAGCTTCCCCTCACCTTTTTATCTTGACAATGATTGCGATAGTTGATAACAGAATTATACCAGTAGATTTAAAGAAATTATTCAATACTTTCAATGAAAATAAAGTACTGAATTGTAAAATATACTTTTTTAAAAAAATAATTAAATTCAAAATTCCTGGCAAGAACATTTAAAAAAAATTCAAATAAAGAATTCATAATTAATAAGTTTTACTAATACAAACAGCCGAGAATAATATATATTAAAAGTTTCATTTGTTTATTGCTTTATAAATAAGAAATGGATTTCTATATTTTCCAGTTCCATACATCGATCAATTCAAAAAGTGATTTTATTTATGCTAAAAAGTTATGTTCTAATTTGTGACAATTTTTTAATTTTATTTCAGTTCATAACATTAAATAAAAGTTAGCAGAAAAAGCTATAAAAGTATGTTAAGATATAAATTTCTTTCAAAGAATTAGTCTTCAGTTTTAGTTGAAAATTGTATGATAAATACTTTTATAATTATATTTTACTTCCTCTAATGTGAATCATTAAATAATAATGTAATCATTCAGTACAAAATAGAAAAACAAGACGGATGGAAAGATTTATAAAATATTAATAAAATATAAAAGAAGTAAACTAAGTAAATATAAAGATCGTGCAACTGTGACTAAAGCGAGAAGACAAATGAGCAACAAATTTTTCGTATCGTTATAGATTGACGCCAAGAAAAAAAGTAACCCCCCAGACTTCTGTCCAATTCCACCTATTCAAAATGAATGTTCCCTACCGAAGCCTGTTTCTATAACACCTGCCGTAAACGTAGACGACCGTTTAGCAGAGTTCTTGTGAATGGGCAGACATAGATATATATATATAAGGATTTTTTATCTATAACACAGATCATAACCTAATACAAAAACAAAAAAATATAGCAACTGTAAGCTTTAGCTAAGTCAAAATTCCTACCTGCATTCAAGGTCATCTTTAATTTGAGCATGATCTCTACAGCTTCCAATTAATTCGAAAGTAACATTCAGAAGCCTCACAATATCACAATTCACAGCATATCCACAATCACTAGAACTAGAATATATGGACGGATACCCTAAGGCACTTAGTTCCTGTCAGATTGAATCAATTGCATTAATGATCTTCAATCCTTTTTTTTTTAAATTAATAACAATATAATTTGTAAGTTTTAAGAAAAAGATTTCTAAATGTTATTTATTTTGAAAAATACATAACATAAAGCATACTACATTGAATAAAAATTTCTAAATTTAATCTATAACACAAAATATTGCACAGTCTATACACAAAATTTAGCCACTAATTCAACTGTATTCATAATGATTTGAAAGTCTATTTATACTGAATTCAAATAAAGAAATAAAAATAACATGTAAAATAAATGTTTTGCTGCCTAAGAAATGTAAGTTCTTCAAATATCACGAAAAAGAAATGGAATATAAGTAAGCATGTAAGTAAGTACCCTTCAAATGTCATGAAATTGTAAAGTAATATAAAAAATGTAAGTTCTCCAAACTAAATGGAGAGTCATTTTTTCTCATTACATTTTGTTTATTAGTTGAAAATAAAAAAAAAATTCATCTTAAGAACTTGAAAGTTTAAAACTGCTGAAAAAAAAAGGCTTAATTGTAAATTTTCGACTAAAAATACAAATTGAATTGGATTCTCACTTAAAACTAAAATCAAAACTAAATCAAATAGATAAGCCTATATTATCTCTCTTGAAATCTATATAAGATGAGTAAACAAACAATTCAAAATATTTTTTTAATAACTTGAAAAAAATTAATTAAAAAGATTTTTTAAAGTCCAGACAATAAAAACTTATCAGAGGTGTGTGTTTTTTTACCTGTGATATATGTCTTAAGCACTCATCTATATTTTCTGAAGAACAGAAGTCATTATTTTGTTCTTCTGACGAAAAATTGTTTTCCATCCAGTCAAAAGGAACATAATCAGTTTTGTATATGCTTCGAGGTTGATTCATTTGGTTTGAATTTTTACAGCATTGCAAGCTGTAAATTAAAACATAATTTAGAATTAAAAAACAAAAAAAAAAAACTAAAATTTTATATTGAATTCATAGAAGAAAAAAAGAATTTTATAAATTCGCTAATCAGGTAGATTTCTATAAGCTACACAATTTTATCACAATGATACCACACTTTCATAATGAGCAATAGCATAGATCTTTAGCAAACCAAGGATCTCAAATCACAGAAGCATGAATATTTATATAAATGATCATCAATTATTAGTAGCAATTTTGCTTTTTAATAAAAGTACTAATATTCATGAATTCCATCCATATTGGCTTACCATAGATTTTTACTTTTATACCATTAATCTACCTTTCTTATTATTAAAATACAAAGAAGAAAAGAAAATACATGCAATTCAAAACATTAATATATAAATTGTTGTGTATAAAACAAGTTGACGGAAATGATACAGAAAGAAAGGTATTCATGAACATTTTGAACTTTCTCAATTCCAGTGTTTCAGGGTGTTGATAAAGGATGATCATAAGAATGAATACGTAAAAGGTCTGATAAATTCTCAATTTAAGTCAGCAGAAATACAATGAATTTATCCTTGTGAAATCCAACCATTCAAACTCAATTTTAGTTCAGGTGAATCACATCAAAATGTTATGCTGGAAAAGTCATCTATAATGTAGAAGTTATGGATGATCTTTGAGAATTGATATGAACTTAACCTGATTCATAGTGTCATGTCTCTAACCAAAGTGGGGCTGTTCCGTCTGTCCTAAAAAGGATGTGAAGTGAAGAATAGAAGAGCTGTGTGGGGGTGTAGGCCATGGTGTTTATTAAGGAGTCTGGACACGGAGTGTGTGCGTCACTTGTAGGAGTTCTAAGAAAGAGTATTTCTGTTTGGCATGTACAGTTATTTTAAATAGTGTTTAAACAATGATGATCAGATACAAACCAAGTGATAAAACACTGTCCAAAAAATAATATAGCATTAAATTTCTATCTGCTGAGGATGCCAGTCTTCTATACTAGTGTCTATCCATTTTGCTTTAAATGTCAAAATCTATCTTTTCATTAGAGCAAATATGATTCTTGCAAGAAAATAAGATTTTATATTAGGCTAGATAATCCAATGCTGATATTGCAACACAAAATTAGATATTTTGGCCATGCAAACATTTTGGGCCTCTATTAACATAAAAAGTTCACTGAAGTATCATTTTCAACATACTTTTCATTGTCCTTCATATATGCTACTATAATGCATTATTTGGTCTAAAGGTATTGCTACAGTTGTTACTTGTCCCTTTAATTATTAGTTACTCAGTATTTCTTATATAGCATTGGATTGTAACATTTTGTAGTCTTAGACAAAATTTGTCAACAGTAGCAAGTGAAACACAAATTACATATTTTTAAAATTTTACCATTTACTTCAGAAATCAATAATTATACTTATTTTTTCCAATTATTCATGGTATGGCATTCTCCAAATATCTATAATATTTTTTAATAAATTCATAAAATCTGCAGGTTATCAATACTTTGAAGCACTGGCTTAACTGTGCAGACATAAAAAGCAAGAGACTGTCATAACCAATAAATTATGCATATAACAAAAATTTTGGAGAAAACTATTTTTCAGTATATTCCATAAAAAATTAAATTAACTTTCATTTAATATGAATTATTTATTTATAGTAAAAAAAATGGTAAAATCCTATTTTAGCCCACCTCTGGCGACTTTTTCAAAATCTCGCCAATTTTTCAAAATCTTGCCAAATCGAAAATATTTGAATTAAAAGGTTAAGAAAAAAGAAAACTTACCTTTCGCCAAAAAATTCTTATTATTCGCCAAAGGTGGGCTAAAATAAGATCGACCCCAAAAAATCAAGCAAGCTGAGGCAAAAAAATTCAACACTGGCACTTAATAAAAAATATTCTTGACGAAAAGTTAAAAATTGAAACTGCCCTTGTTAATCAAACAACTTCACTCATTTTAAGGAAACAATATTTTTATGAACCATATTAACATAAATAAACCCTGCATAAAATTAGGAATAAAAATTTACGTTTACCTTTCTTAATTTAATTTTTAACCTAACATTTAAAAATTCAAACCTTAATAAATTTTTAATATATAACATTCATTTATAAGTGAAATTCTGAGAATATTCTGGTATATTAATTTAGGTGGGATAAATTCTAATTCTTATTAAATCTGGGACAAGCAAATGAAATTATGGATTGCCCCATAATAAAATAATAATTATCCATACAGAGGTAAAATAAGCTTGCTTCATTTTAATAATTCTGAATAGTAAAAATTCCAAATAGATTAATATTATGTTTGTTGACGATTGTTTTATAATGAAACAAGATATTAACTTGAAACTTAATTTCAAAATACAAGAAAAAAAATAGATCATTATAAACTATCCAAAATTTTCTATAAAATTGTAACAATTAAGATAGCTTCTTTTAAGAAAGAAACTAATAGAAGCCACATCATTATACATCTTAATGTATTTATAATAAATGAGATAAAACATCAATAAAAACATCCAATTTCATTCATAATCAAACCACATTTTTGCATTTGATTCATAGCCAAATAATCTATTTATTGAGCAATTTCCATTTTCAGAAAATTGCAAAAAACAAGCAATAACACATCTTTCAGTCTTTTCCCACATGTACTTTTTTTTTTTTTTTTTAACTAAGGTCTTTATAGAAAATACTTGCAATCATACACCTTTGCTCTTAAATAAGTTTTTTAAAAGATGAAATTGTTCTTTAAAATGTGAATTATTCTTTATTTTAATTGCAGTTCATATTGTAGTTTATACATATATGTGTGCATATAAATATATGAGAGAGATAGGAATGTTTGAAACACTTCACTATTAACTTGCTATCAAGTTATGAAACTGTTTTAAGCTGTACCCATGTAAAATAACAGTTTTTACATACTATTTTTTAACACAGAAATAAATCTCAATTAAAAGGAGTAAAATATGAAGAAAAATATTTTTATTAACAAGCATTTATATTTATTACAGTCAACATAATCTTTAAATAAATGTACTAATCCCATGTTAATTTTCGAGAAAATATTAAAACTGAAGATGCACTGAGATAAAACATCAATACAAATAAATAGATCGATTGTTTAACATGCCTGCTTTTTAAAAAACAACATGCATATTAAATAATCGATATCTCAGGATGATGACAAACTTAACTTAGATAATTACTCACAGCAAGAATTTCATACAAGATTCAGAGATATACTGGAATGTTGAAGATTTATTTTTATCCAAAAAGGTTTGACAATCTTGAGTCAATATCAGATAATCTCCAATAAAAATTAAATAAATACTACAAATTAAGAAATGCTTAAAAAGTATGATCTTAAACTTACAAATAAACAAGTTTGACGTTTATGTATCTTTGGACAATGATATAAAGAAAGGCGGTTAGATATTTGTGAAATTTATTCTGTAAATCATCTTTTCTGCAAAGAATTCGATGTAATTTAGATTCTATCAGCTGAACTAAAAGTTAATTAAAAATTTCGAATTTGAACTAAAACTTAAGGCAATTTACACAAGTTTGAAATTTAATTTCAGTTCGGTTTACAGCTAAAGAATTGAAATATATGAGAGTTGTTCTATAAATTTATTCGACTGTATTTATTAATCTAATTGCTTATTAATAAAAATTATAGGAAATGAAATGTGTATTCAAAAATTACTATTTTTGTGTAAACGACCTGGAAGCAATATTATGCATAGATGATAAAAATCAGTGACCGCTTCAGCCACCATTTACCTTAAATTTTATCTCTTGTTTTCTTGCTTATAAATTATATTTTTTTAGCTAAAAAGAAGAATTTTCGGAAATTGTAAAAACTAATTTATTCCTTTATATTTCTTATCATATTACTTTAGATTTTTAGAGCCAAAACTTAGATAGAAGTGCAATTCTACTAATATGCAACAGATTACAGATAAACAAGGACACGAAAATTAAATTTTGAGACGATGGAATTTTGTTAATATTCAAACATAAAAGGAACACGAGAATAGAAACATAATAAATAATTGAAGACTCTCTGTTATTACACCTATCGTATCGCTGGTGGAAATTTTTCATTCCCTCCCCGAAGTCGTCCGTTTCAGGTTTGACCGTCTGTTGGTCTGTCTTTTCAGAAGCAGGAATTCAAAGTTGCAATAACTTAAATTCAATAATGAATATGTATGATTTTGTGTAGTTAAGTATAGTTTTAAGTCAAATTTTTGTTTTAATCAGTTGGGAATAATACGGCTAAAACACATATTCGAGTTTTGCATACCATCTATATATTATCATATATCAAGGATTAATTACCAAAACACTCGCCGAGGATCTCATGATGGATTTAATAAAAATGTTAAATTCATACCAAAGATTAATATTTCATCTCTATAGTACGCCAATGCCATGCAAGGCATTACTGGGATAACTTCTTTATTAAAAAGAATATGTGAGAATGTTTTAATGAGACCATTCCTTCAACTTTATTAAATAAATATTAAGTACATCTTCTATAATTTAAATTTAATCCTATTTTTAACCAAAAAAACGAATAACAGTCGACAATATTATCAACATATCGATAACAGAAATGATATGAGGGATTTAGAATTATTTGTTCATTATTGAAATTATTTGTACTCGTATTCTAAATTTTTGGTTGAAGTTTGCTAATATCACTCATTAAATTTGAAGAATATTTAGAAGTAAAAAGTAATTTTTGAGTAATATTTGTTCTTTGATTAGTATTATTCAAAGAACTATAAATTCCTTTTAAAAAAGAAAACTATTTTATCGGAAATTATTTTGATTTCTTCTAATAATAAAAATGTTAGCAAAAGAATAAAATTAATTTTTGATATGATTGAATTAATTTCCATTTTTTTCATAATGTACTATACTTCCTGAGTTTTCCTTACATCTTCACTTGTTAATAGAGAGCTGTTGCTTGATAATTTCCATCAATACAAAATATTTGATTTAATGATGGAAATTCATGTACACAAATTTTTAAACTTTCTTTTGCCTTAGTTTCGGATTGGAATTTTTTAAACTTTTGGTTGACCTTGTTTTCCAGACTATCAACGAATAAGAAAAATATTTTTCTAAAAATTGATACGTCAAGGTGGTGGTAGTTCTAATGCCACTTGGTCCAAGCACGAATGAGCGAAGCTCTTTCGAATTAAGGCAGAGGTGTGCGCCTTTCGTTGTTAACGAGCACCGTTAAGTTGAAAGTACGACTTCGCTCGAACACACATAACACAACCCGTTTTAGGGAGCGGTCGAACTCATTCATCCAACCACGTCAGAATTTAGATCCAAATCAGAAACCGACTTATCCCTGATTCAGTACCCCCAGAGGTATCGTTTTGTTACGGGAACTTGGAGGACTTTGCAGTCTCGACATATTTAACGTGCCCCAACTGCCATTAGCCAACACGGTGGTCTTTGGCCGAGACGAGGACAGAACCCACGACCTTTCGGTTTCGAGACTGACGCTCTACCAACCAGGCTACCGGGGCCCTGATACGTCATAATTATGATGATGAAAATTCAAGTAACGTAAAATAGAATTGGAGAAAAGGAAGCTAGGAAATATACGCATAAAATAATTCAAATTGTCATTCCTTAAAGAAAATAAAGCTCTTTTCTTTCCAACAGCAATAGCAAAGACTTTCTATTTTAGAACTTTTTTTACGTATTTTAAATCTTAGGGCTTTATTAATCTTCGCCTGAATTTTATAAATCAAAAGTATTGGACTTTTGAAATAAGAATTTGGTAATACCATTTCATGACGTTCATGAAAAATTCATGAATGTCATTCATGCATAGATTTTTAATTACGAATCCTTATGCATTTCGTATCATTATTAAAGTTTTTACATCAGCTTTCTATCCTTATTAACACATGATCATTTTGTGAATATTGGGAGTAAAGTTTTATGTTTCGTTCAAAAATGCCAAATGGTAGATTTTAACTTTATTTGCCTTAACGTTGAGCTTGAATAATATTATTTTTATGACTTTTAATGCTATGATAGACTTTTCAAGTCTCAATTTATACAGAAAGATCGTTATCTTTTATTGTATTTATTATTCCTGAAAATATACTTTCTATTTTTGACTAGTCTATTGTTTTAAAATATAGTTGTAAGAGTTTTCTGGATCGTCTATTAAATTTATGTGTTTAATATGTAAGCATTCTTCAATACTTTTTAATTAATTGAATGTTCCTGAATTAAAGCTGTTTTTTCTTCCTCAGAGTAGTTTCATCGTGTCATTTTTCTGCTTTACGATAAATGGAAAATTAAATGATATTTCGGTAAATGAAATTTTTTTCCATGTATTTAATGAAACTCATGTTGACAAATACACAAAAATGTTATTGGGTCGTTCGGAAAGTCATTTCGTATTTTTGTGTCAAAATGA
>JAPMOQ010062052.1:191529-234481 GCA_026543055.1 Argiope trifasciata
GGATGCCAGTTCAGGTGTCCTCGTCATCTGACCGTGGTTCAAAATTACGAAGTCAGTCCCAAAATAGCCCTCGCGTTGCTTTGAAACGGGACGTTAATATAACTAAACTCAACCACATTGGAGATTTTTTTAAATTTTTATTTCTTGTAGTTCATTCTTTTCTCTTTCCAAATCGGTTTATTTTTTCCGGTAAAAGAAAGGTCTAACCTATCATCCAGGGGAATTTTAAACAAAACATATTTTTCAGATAAAATATGTCTAACTTCAATTTTAATTTTCGTAAAAATTCTCCTCCGTTAACATATCTCAAAAACTAATAGAGGTATTGACAAAAATTTCACCCCGTATTTTAAATTATACTGGCAATGAAAAAAGGCCAAAATTTTTACTGTGGGTGAAATACTTTTTCATTTATAGGCATTTTTAGAAACATAACGTTGCAAATTTATTGAAAAAAATGCATAATTACGTATATTTCTACCCATAGCTTCTTTGCATCTCAAAATGTTTTAGATTTTGGTTCATTTCATTCATCATTATATTCTATAACTTTTGTACAAAGCAAAATAGTATTGTGGTATTAAAATTTTGTGCAGTGTGTTAACCGTTTCGGTTATATTTCATTAAAATTTACTGCTCATTTTCCCATTTCTCAAAAAAAAAAAAATTAAATTTTGTATTTATAGTGTTTATAATAGACAATACATCTAAAAATCATAAATAGTTTTTAAAAAATCCAACTTTTCAGAAATTTTCCTTTGAGCGTAGTCGGATACCCTAAAGAACAATAAATCCAAACATGTGCATATTTGATTTATTGAGATTTTAAATTAAAGTTAAATTTTTTTTGTTTTAGCATTCTGGTTTAACTTCTGTTGGGTATAAAACAAGCCATGCATATAGAAAAAAATACATATCAATTGCATTTTTTAAGAGCTCTCTCATCTAATTATTGAATTATAGAACACTTCCAAACAACTAAAAAATTTTTAAAAAACTAAAATGTTGAAATAAATTCAATAACAAAATACAATTTAGTAAACAATGTGGTTAATTAAGTTAGCTTCGATTTGAATTTCCATGAGATTCTGTAATCTTTTATTTAGTTGTTTTTTTTTTTTTTTGCATGAAATTCAAATTTCAAGTGTATGGTTCAATCCTGTTTATCAGAACTTCATAACTTTTTCAAATAAATAATATAGTTGAAAACACACGCACACAAATTAGGGAAAAAAATACTTTATTCTCACAGAAAATGACAGTCAATATAATACTCAGAAACATTGAACATTTCAATATCAACTTAAAACTCAAAGATTAATACACAAAATATAATTCAAAATATTCCTATAATATGTGTACAAATAAGAAATAACAAAACATAAATATGCATTTTTTTTACATTGCTTTTCATGTAATATTTTAAAATAAAAATTAACAATAACACTTTTACAAGAATTGACGACAAAAGTGGGAGATAACTTGAGTGATCGCAATTTTATTCTATGAAACATGATACAAATATTAATACAATCGGACAATGCAATCATCAAGGAAATTGCAGGACACTCATTTTTCCGACCGTCTAGAAGTTGGCTCACTGGGAGAGTCGAAAAGAGCACACAAGACAATATTGTCACCCCGAATAAATAATTGTTTATGGTGACGTTTATGAATTTTCCTGCCTTTCCTTTTCTTCTTTTTCTCCTCTGATTTCTTCTCTGCTTCTTCCTCAGAAACTTTCTTCTTTGCTTCTTCCTCAGTAACTTTTTTCTCTGCTTCTTTCTCTTTCTCCTCTGTTTCTTCCTCAGCAACTTTCTTCTCTGTTTCTTCTTTCTTTCCTGCTTCTTCCTCAGTAACATTTTTTTCTGCTTCTTCCTTTTCTTTTCCCGATTCTTTCTCCGTAGCTTTACTGCCTGCTTCTTCCGCAGCAACTTTCTTTGCTGCAGTTGCTTCTGTGGAAGTCTTCTTCACTCTGGGCACTTTTGGTGGCAATTCTGGCAAGTCTTCTCTAGATTTAATGTCGTGCAGGTAAGGAGTTTTCGCCTTTTTTGGCTTCATGTAGACTTCTTCCACATCGGACAAAATCAAATTCCAGTGCTTATCGAAGGCAACCACATACCCTATACAAATTCCCCGAACTTCTTTGAAATTTCGAGTCCAAACCTATAAGCAAAAATTAAACAAATTTGAAAAAAAGATTTCTAAAAATATTTAATCCAATTTTTAATCAGTCCTATTATATTGAATATCTCATATTTAATACTAGCCGCCTTTGGGGACCAGCTGGTTCGCCATGAGTAATGCTTTCTAAAATTTTCAATTAAATCACATATTCATTAGCCTTGTAGTAATTCCGGGGATTGATTGGCCTGAAATTAATATTTTCTTTAAGATGATGGACAGAAAGTTCTAAAAGAACGCGTTTCCCTAATAATATTCTTTAATTTTATAAATCAGTTTTAATGATTGATTTAAAAGACTGATTGATGTAGCAACTTTTATTTAAAATATTAATAAAAATATTTTGGAAAATATGGCTCACAGAGAAAAGTATGAAGAAATCTAAAACTCATTATTCATAAATGCATTAGTTGATTCAAGCTACATAAAATGTAATTATTTACTTCATTTAGATCAAATTAATAGTATTAAACAACATAGATGCTTATTAATAATATTTTACAAATTAGCCATTGGACCAAAATTTGAATGCATATCCTGTGTAAATTCAATCCTGTATACATAAAGATAATGTATTGAATGAATGATTTAAATATTGCAAACGATCATAGAATCTTTTGTTTTGCATTTTTTAAAGAAAATATCCCATTTTATATTTATTTTATTTTATCCAGTCACGTACTAAAAGTTGCATTTTAGATTTATTTGCGATGATAGTTTTTTTTAAAAAAAAAAACTTCCTTTATTGTTTTCTTTTATTTTATCCAGTCACGTGGTACAAAATACATGGTTAGAATATTTCTTTAAAAATTTGTTAAAAATAGAAGCTTAAGTTATACATTAAGATACTGATACCATTAGAAAGCTAATTTTTTTTAATCTTTAAATTGATGTAAAAACCATGTTTGTTTGATAATATTTTCGGAAGTTATAGCGGAAACACGTCAAAATTTCGTTTAAATTTTAATTAATTCAAATTAAAAATTCGAAAAAAGGGCTCCGAGGTGCACATTCCCGACCTCCAAGGTATATACATGGTAGCTGTTGGCCTGTAGAGCGCCAACACATACACACACACACATTGAGCTTTATTATAAGTATAGATATTTACTGTACATTTCCGAGTATCCGGTTCGCAAATATCCAGTTTCCGTACGATCAGGCCTTGTTTTCTTTTATCTAAATTAAATGGGGACGGCAATGTGTGGTTTAGAAGCGGGCATCAGCTATGCTGCTCCTAAGCATCGTGGGTAAAATATACGTTGTGACAGGACAAAAGCAGTGTTCTGCTCGTTATTCATTGTTTTATCAGAGTGTAATAGACGTCTATTAAGGATTTTCTCAAACACTAAAAATGCAGTTTTAATTCATATCTTAAGTTATCATTTATTGGCGAAAATTGGATTAAATATTTTATTATCATTTATTGGTTACCTTTTCATATCTGTTGTGTTATCATTTATTGGTGAAGAATAAAATTAGTTTGCGTCAATATTTTAAAAAATTAGGCCTACGATTTGCGTTAGTATTTTGTTTCCTGCATTTAAGTTGGGCATTACAGAATTACCGTTAAAATGTGAACAGTTTATATCCTTTAACTTATTTTTTCTGATAAATTATTGAAAGGTGTAGTTTATGATATATTATACACACACACACACACATATATATATATATATATATTGTTACGAACCTGTGGTTTTGCTTTCCCGCGTAAATACTGTCAATGTAAGGAAGACAGATTGACAGTAATGTGTATTGAATAGTGAATGGGTGTGACGTCAGAGGTCCCAAGGCTTGGCGACAAACTTGGCGACCATTTGGCGACGAATTTGGCGACTTTGGCGACAAAATGGAAAGTACCCGAAACATCGAGAATTTTCCCGATCCGTCCACTAGGAGCCGAGATCCAGCTAGAACGCTCCTGATTGGTCCAGAAAATGTTAGCCCCGCCTACCACCGGTATATATAAGGAAGAGGGCTAAGTGAGGAAAGTCAGTGTGGCAAAAACTAATCTTCAAAAAATTATCTCTCTTGAAAATAAAACAATAAGAATGATTGTCAAAGCAAGATGGTATCAAAGAAATGTTGATATTTTTGAAGCTCTTAACATCCCTCCTATTAAACAATTCATGATTAAACTTTCCCAAAATTTCTATAATAACATTATAAATATTGAAAACTCCACTTTACAAAATCTGCCAAACTATGATTACCTGGAAAAATCGAACAAACGCAGACCGCGTTGCTCACTTAACATTTAAATTATCATCTATTCTCATCTTTTTTTTTTTTTTTTCTCTCAATTTACTAAGTAACAGTCAATCTCTTTCATGATTTAATTCATTTTGATGCACACTTTTAACTAATAAGGTCAGTTTCATCCTCACTAAAGTTCTATGTTGCAAGATTTACAGATGGTGGGGCCTGCGGCCCCAATGAGCTGTAACCCACTTCACAACTAGGGAAAGTCAGTGTGGAATCAATCGAGACGGATAAAGTCGAAGCGAAGCAGCGGAGAAAAGGGAAAGGAGGAAGAATCCAGTGGAGTCAAGCCGAAGTGCGGCAGTGGAGATAAGCCGAAGCTGTACGGCCTGGTGTTCAACGAAGACAAGTAGCGCTGTGGAGTTTATCGAGAAGACCTAAGAGATAGAGGTCTTGAACTGTGGAGTCCTGAACGGAGGACTGCTAATCTCTGTGTGGCATATACTGACGAAGCCTGTGTCGTAGCCCGTTGTGCCGTCGTCGGGAACGGAGCTGTCCCAAACTAAGGAGTAGTCCCGTTGTGCGAAGTAGTAAGTCGACAGCAGAGGCAAGAAGAGACAAAGGAATAGATCAGCCTGTTCTGGAGAGACCCAGGAGGTGTAAAGCGAATCCCTTAAAGATTCCCTCTCCGGCTGAATCCTGTCTAGCCGCTCTGTGGACATTGTCACTACAGAATTTCTGCCTGTGGACTACTATCTGCAGTGTGTTGTCCGGTGTGTTCGTCTCGGCTGTAAATAGTTGTATCCTGTACATATTTGTGTTGTGAATATTTGTCGTCTGTGTCCTGTCCTGTTCCTGTAAATAAACGTCTGTGTTGTGTTCGTCAACTAAAGGACTGATCATTGTGTGTCATCATCATCTAACACCATACACAACCACTATATATACACAAGGTAAAAAGAACCCGACGGATTAATATAGGAAATCCGTAACAATATATATATATATACATACGCGAGTTGGAACTTTAATAGTAGCAACACTGCTGTAAGAATGCCTCGCAACCAAACCAAAGCATGCCAAGTATACCACACGTTAGCTACATACCTACCTTACCTCTCAGCAAAAAGGCAAGTCCTTTCCAACTTCACCCCCATGTGGAGTGACTCGAAGAACTGATCCTTGTACTAGCTTGCGGTCTAAAGTAAGTGTTAGGGTGTTTTTAAAACAAGGATAGCGTAGTTGGTTAAAAATTGAATGTGCAGCTGAATAGTGGCTGTACAGCAGTATCATTATACTGGATGAGATTTGGGCCAGATCGTACCAGCCAAAATTGAAGCGCTAATCAAATGAGTAATGTCATTACGGGTTACCAAGACGTTCGAAATTTCTTCAGAAGCCCAGCAATATGAAAGTTACTCTGATTCTTGTGTACTACAGTGATGTTGTCAATGATGTCATCCGAAAGCATACCGTTCACCCACAGCAGACCGTCCAGAGATTCTTGCGGCGGTAGACCGGTCCTTTCGAACTGTTAACAGAACATGGGCTGCTACAGGTGTTCTGCGACTTCCACATCGTTGGAAATGGGTTGTACACAATTCTGGAGACTATATTGAAGGACTGTAAAACATGGGGACGCGAATCGCTTTTGTATTCTTTGTAAATAACTAGTTGCCACTATTAAAGTTCCAACCGTCGGGGGGGGGGTGTATATATATCATTACAGAGCTTTCTATTTTAAATCAATACGTTACAGGTAACTGCTTCTAGGATTTACTGGGCCGTGTTCCCATAATAGTACATGGCTTGAGATAAATGGAGGACTTGGCACTCAACAGGAAGTGAGAAAATTCATATTATAACAAAGAGCTTTGGTATAAAAACTAGAGTCTTCTGGTATTGGTTGGAAAGAAATGAATTGATAGAACTCCGGCCTTTCCTTACGCCACATTAAATAGGATACTCATGAGTGTACTGTATTTCTAAAATTTAGAAGGCAAACAAAGCACTCAGAACTTCATAATAAGTTATTTTTTAAAACATGTGTTTAAGACAATACATAAAAGATATTGAATCATTTGATTCCCCTTTCCTTCTAATCTTACTTTTCATCAAAAAATTTAAATGTAAAAAACATTTTATTTAAATTATGCAATGATATACGCATCTTATCAGTGTTAGAAATGTAGTATGCAGCAGAGGAGACTAAGAAATGAACTGCTGAAGGACAGTAAAAGTTTTCATAGAGAATCCTCACTTAAATTACTGCTCATCTAACCATTTTTATCCATCCCCTCCAGTTCAAAAACATTTTTTTTAAACTTGTAGTGGATGACACGATGTGAATATGTTTTTTTTTCTCTCAAATATTAATTCATTCATTAAATTAAATTCATTTTTAATACTTTAAATAGATTTTTACAAGTTTGTAATGCAAATTGATATCAACAGCAATAGCTCCATCGGTAAAATGGAAAGATTTCAGTATTTTTCAGGTGAAGGTGAAGAATGCGAATTCAATTCTTGCGAAAATCAAACATTTTTAAAACTAAATTTTTTTGATAATTGTTTTATAAAAAGTAACTAAAAATTTTTCGTTGTTGACCTAAGTAGGATTTTTTTTTTGTTTGTTTAGTTATCGCAAGCATGATAAAAGAGAAACCGGTCCTAAATAAACCAATTTTTTAGCATATAAAGAGAAATTATTGTTACAAGCAAAAAAAAAAGTGAACAAAGTATGAGACTTGTTACCTTTATTTTCTCCTTGCTCTTGATACATTGATACACCACTGAAAGAGGACTATGGGTAAAAGCTGTTTTCATCCTCTTTAACACAGTATTCTCATCCTCTTTGAATGCTGGTTGTTCTAGCTATATAAAAGATTGTATATGTAATGATAGCTCTTAATTTAATCTATATCCTAATTAGTATCTCATTTTTTAAAAATCTTAAATCAGCTCATACTATTTTATTCTAAAATTTTCTTATTTGCCGATCCAAATCTCACTTTATTTAATTATTTCTAATATTTAATTTTAAAAAATTGCTGCTGCAAGCGAAGGGATAAACAATTCCTAACGACTAAGGCCTTTCTTTCCAAGACACTCAAGACTCCTTTTCTGAATCGACATGAATTCAAAGAAATCCCTTAAAGAATCGCAAAATCATGAAAGGTGAAAACTCCCAATTTTTCACTCGTGTGTTCTTTTGCAAACAGACTCGTTTCGCCTTTGATCCCCACGAACTAACTTTGCCCTCAAACGTGGAAAAATAAATTGAAATTCTAAATTCGCCTTGTTATCTGTCACACATCTGAAAAATTAGTTACTTATAAATGTACTACATATTTTTGAGCTGTTTCGTGGCCAAAGAGACAGAAGACACTTCAAAATTTTAAACTTTGTTTTTATTCAATCTTGAGTGGTATAATTTATGTACTAGTAAGAAGTGATGAGGTACGTCTATCTATAATACGATGCAAGAGTGAAAAGAAGTAGAAATATTTTTCCCGAGTGATTATATACTATGGAATTCTTATAAGGATTTCTTTACACTTTTCGATTTAGGAAAGGGAAATTTGGATGCCTTTTAAAGGAATTTGTTTAGCTTGATAAATTTTTGTCCCTTCACTCAGAATGTGGAAATCGCTGATTTAAGAAACCAGCGGGTGACCGAGCTCCGCTCGGAGAAAACAGGTATCGAAGCTAACTCGAAGATTTAAATTTTCAATTGTGATTTATCAAAACAATACATGCCGTAAGAAAATTTGTGAAACCATTGATGAAAAGATAACCGGTTAAAGTGCACCATTGTAAACTATTCTAAACAAAGTTAGAGTTGGGAAAGGGAAATATTCTATACAAAAGTAAAGTAAAAGTAAAGATTGAAGTGTGTTAAAGTTCAATATTTTTGACAAATTTATTTAGAAAAACCAAACATATATACATACATAAGAAACATATTATAAACCTATAGCAGCATAAACATAAAACTTTATTAGTTCGCCATATTGGCTATAGATGGCAGCACGTTACCGCTTGAAAAGTTAAGTAGCCATTATGGCGAACTAATAAAGTTTGAAAATATCCTATCTGTAACTCCGAACTGCTCGACCGTAGCGCTTCAAAACCGGCGCCAATCGATTCCTCGTGGCCAAAAACCCCAGACCCCCAAGTTTACCGGAGTTTATTAATTCTGGGGCGATTTTCGACTTGGCAACCATTCCTCGTATTATAGTATTAGATTTTAAAGAGCTCGTGTAGAATTAAATAAATAAAAAAAAGTCGAATCAGAAAATAACAATCAGGAAATAACAGACCACTTTAGAATGAACTTAATATGGACTAAATTAAGATAGAAATTCGGATTTAATTTAGATTTTGAAATATTATTACACCTACACATTAATATTATATATACTCTTTTTCTATTTCTTTTTCTATTTAGTTAATTCATAAGAAAAAGTATTTTCGTCAGAGCTTCCTACGCTCCAATTGAAAGGATAAAAAATTGCTAGTAAACAAATTCCTCTAAAAGATCTCTGCGATTGTCTTGTCTGCGTCAACGTGTATAGAGAAATCTCTATCATAGTATATAAACACTGGGGAAAATATTATTCCCTTCTTTTACGCTAATCTGCTCTTGTATCGCGCTGGGAACGGACATGCCTTGTCCGTGCTATTTGTACTTAAACCATGCTTCCTGGACTGAAATAAACGAACTTTAAAATTCCAAAGTATCTTTTTGTCTTCAGCCACGATTCTGCTTCAAAACGTATATTTACATAATACACACATGTCCAAAATTAAGGTCACAAAAATGTTTTTCAGAGTTATTCTAAATGACTCCCAATAAAATTTAAGCAAATTATATTTTATATATTACGAAGGGCAGGTAACACGATATTAAACTTTGTTGTCGGAAAATATGTTGTTTAGCGTTAGTTTTTGAGGAACTACTAAAATTAGACCATTTAGGCATCTGGGATTTTTGCTTGCAATTTTGTGAATATTGCTTTAAAAACAAAAAAAAAAGACTTAGCCTGTTTCCAGTGAGAATGAGTTCTCATAATCGATTCCTTGAGATGGAGAGCTTTTGGCAGACTTGAAGCAGTGCAGTCTCAAGTGGAGGTAACTCGATGGCTTGAGCATTGAAAGTGGTATACAGGTTGTGGAATCAATTCCAAACAAGTGGTACGGTAACCAGAAAGGCCGGCTAAGGCTGTCACAGAGCAAAGTCGCCTGCATAGGGTCGTTATTTGGCATTAAGCGTATGACGGCATAGATTGATAAAGCCTCCTCGACTTGCTTGTGACCTTGCTGCTACGACTGAAATAAAAATTTCCAAACAAAGGGTATACAGACATCTAGAAGAGAGGGCTCTTTATGCCCAGCGACCAGTAGAAGGCGTCCTTTTGACTGCATCCAACAGAAAAGCCTATCAATCTTGGGCGCAACAAGAATGGGGGCGTGCTCTTTTCAGTGATGAGTCGAGATTTACGACACAGAGTGGAACACTCGAATCTTCACTTGTACAGAGAGAGGACTCATTATCACACCTCCTACGCAAATGAAATCGACAGATTTAGTGGCAGAGGAATCCTTATCTGGGTGGCATAATGTTGGGCAGACATACACCAGTGCACGTCTTCGATGCAGGTATTCCAATGCACTTCTTTATAGGGATGAGATCTTTGAAGTCTATGTGACGTTGTTTTGGGGGTGCTTTTGGCCCAGACTTCATATTTATGGACGATAACGCGCGTCCAAACAGAACCTAGATCGCTGATGAGTATCTTAAGAAGGATATTCCATGCGTATACTGGCCTTCGAGATATCCGGATCTTAATCCTATTGAACATGTTTGAGATTGTCTCGAAACAGTCATCACACAGCGTAACTTCCCTTCTAATAACCTCCAAGAGTTAAAAGCCGCGCTTTTGGAAAAATGGACTTTGTTGTCCCAAGCATTTATTGACACCCTCATAGACAATATGAAAACTCGTTGTGAAGCATTTATAGCGGAGCACGGTGGTTGCACTCCATATTAGACAGGGTTTTCCCGAGAAAAATGCTTTATCTCCGATTCATAAAGTTACACTTTGATATATTCTGCTTTTTAATTCCCAATTAAAATCTTTTAAATGTTGTTACGTGTCTACGTTCTTTATTTCATTGTAGTGTACCTTTGTGCCAAATTTCGTGGCAACACAGTGAATGCTTTTTCATTTTTTGCAGATTTTATGCTTGTGCCCTTGATTTTGGACATGAGTGTATATATAATTAATTTGGAGTGATCAATATTTAAACAATTTGATATAAAATATATTTTTTTCCTCATATTTGCCAGCTAAGACTTAAGACATAGTTCTTTGAAAGAAACTAATCTTCAAAACAATATTTTTATACTGCATACATCTCACATTGCCATAAAAAAGTTACAGGTTAAATGAAAAAAAAAACATGCTCTTAAGTTATGCTTGTCAAACTTAAAAGACAACAAAACATAAAATGCACTTTAGATTTAAAACGAAATACGTCCGTAATAAAAACCAGAAAAAAAAATGTCAATTATTTGAAAACAAAACGTTCAGACTAGATTTCTAGATAGGAAATTATTATATCTCTTCAATGAGTTAAATGTAGATGTAACGTAAAATCTGACCTATTACACAGTTAAAAGTTGAGAAATTTCAGAGTTACAGCATAAACAGACAATAAGAAAAAAAAAATTATCCAATAGTTATTGCTCAATAGATTTTAACATATATATAACTATAACGTACGTACCACAGAAATCGTTTCTTATTATTTATTGCTGAATGGCAACAATGAAATGTAATCAAATCAACATATGACCGTTTCAGATTGACTCATTGAATGTTTTTACAGCTGCTCTTGATTAAATAATTAATGGAGAGGCAAAATAATATAGTGAATTTTCTAGAGAGAACTGGCATTCTATTAAGTCACAGGAAACAAGAATGAAAAGAAATTTAGAATCAGGTGTCAAGTAGACAGTTTAACAAGCGCCAAAATAAGTAACATCTGAAGTCGCCAGATAAATAATAGCTATGATTTAAATATTCTACATTAATTATTTTTAAAAAAATCATCAATAATCAGAGCGAAAAGCTGGTAGTCAAAAACGGCAAATTTTAAGGATAAACAACACAGTAAATTTTGACATGCAGTAAATTTTCTAAAAGTAACTATTTTATGTAAAATCAGAATCATTAAAAAATCAAATTATTGGATCTACTTTGATATACCCTCCAAATCGGAAATTTGGCGACTTTTTTTCTTGGGGGGTGGTTTTCCCGCCAAGATGGATTTTCGCTGAAAAAACCTAAATTGGCAACACCAAAATAAGATACAGCAACCCTAAAAAGTCCGTAGGGAGTGCCAAATTTGGCGCGTAATTTTTTGGGGGTATATCAAAGTTGTTCCAAATTATTTGATATAACCTTATCCATTTATGTATAATGCATATCATTCATTGAAAATTTTGTATGCTACATTTTAAACTTTACAAAATTCCTGTCGAAAATTATGAGGCTAAAAATGATCATCAAAATAGATGGTGTATTATGTTATTTCTTATTTATAATAAATTATTTATATAGTACACTCCCAAGTATCTGGTTTTCGTATTGTCCTGTCCTGTCAAGTTTTCTTTTATAGCGTGAGGAAAACAAAAGGCTGCATTCACAACATTGCCAAGGTATTGGAAGTGGACTAAAAAGCAGAAGAAGCCATCAGACTTTTCAAAAATTGGAAAACTGTAAGTGACTCGTATTTAGGATTTCTTTTTCACATCTGTGTAACCATTTATCAATGACCGGATAAATGGTTACACACTATGGAGGAAATTAAAATCGCTATGAATTTTTCGTGGTTCTTGATGGTTCTCAAGAATGGTTCTTGTAAAAACCATTTTATAAGAACAGTTTAGTTACATCAACGTCCCGCTTCAAAGCAACTCTAGGGCCCTTATGGGACGGACTTCGTAATTTTGAACCGGAGTCAAATGACCAAGATGGCACTTGAGAGCTGATATCCCCTCTCTTAACTTCAGCACCATACCAATGGGGAGGATGTATGATGCGGAAGTCAACGTGCAACACATACCTGCTTACACTACACTTCTTCGATGTAATCAAGACTTGAACTTTAAGCCCTACGGTGCCGAAATCCAAACCCTTATACCAAGCCAACGGATCCCTTTATAAGCACAAAAGTAGCATTTTACACTTTCTTAATATTTCTTTCCATAAGCATAAGAAACAAACACCAACCCGTCGTATACGGTGAAGAATTTGGCCTGTGCATCGAATTACTGAATGTTTTATTCTAACACTGCAATTAAGCAAAGACATTAAGTAATTTTAAATGCCAAACGAAGCCTAAAAGCAACACAATATATTATAAGAATTAAAATTATAAATACAGTAAAAGCTCTTTATTCGCGGGTTATACGTTCCATAAATATGCCGCGAATACAGAAATCGTGAATACGGAATGGTAATTTATATGGGAGTGATGGGGATTCGTTCCTAGGTTACTATTTATTATATATATATATATATATATATATATATATATAATCAATTTAATTGAAGTTTTTAAACATTGATTAATTATCTTTAGTCATTGGTTTGAAGAATTTTGCCATTTTCTCTTGCTTGGCAGTTTTTAAAGGCTCCTTCCATTCTGACTGGTACGCAGCAGTCGCATTAGCAATTTGCCTCTTAAAAATAAGACTTCGTTCCATAGACGTTCATAAAGAAATCGCAAAGCTCATTTGTCATTCTTAAACCTTCACTAAGATTTTTCAAATTTAATGTCACGTTTCCAGTGCTTGTTGAAGCCTCTTCAATAGGCTGTGAATTGAACATATCCTCCAAGTCGGTTTCAGTCCTCGGCGATGTCATTTAACAACATACTTTAGACAAAGTTGTAATAAGATTCATTTTACTTTTTTTATTAGTCCATTTGACGGCATTTACAAAGGATATTGGGTTGAATACCTATTGTAATCCTTTTATTATTATGTATGTACTTATTAGATCCGCAAAGAAATTTTTAGCCGCGAATAGAGGAATTGGGTCGCAATTTTTTAATCCTCGAATAGTGAAAACGCGAATGAAGGAAGCGCGAATAAGGAGCTTTTACTGTATCCCGAAACAGGAGAAGTCGTCTAAGTAGGAAGCAACGTCAACATAGGTCAAAGGGTAAAAACTAGGAACAAAAATGATTTTTCTTGTCTAATATAATAGGACGCATTTCACCGATTACAGAAAGGTATAAAAGTATAGTTAGGTTAGAAATGTCAAAAGTTTATAGATTATCCATTAACAATGAGTCAAAGAGCGTACTCAGCAATTAACCAGGGATCCGAAAGACGAATTCATTTGATCACGTTGAAGATTATCTCAGCAAACAATGTCTCGAATCAAAATAAAGCAAAATTATATTAATCAAATTTTTCCCCAATGATTGTTCCATCTCCAGACCTATCAAAAAGCTCACAAGCAAACAATGTCTGCATGCCCACACTATTAACTGAACGTGCACAACCTCTTTGGACATCTAAAAAGCTGCAGAAATTGCACGCAGTCTAGATTTTCCAATTTCAGAACAATCTACTATTTCATACACTAGAGAGTTCAGAGTAAATAGGAATCTTTTTAAAAGCAAAAACAAGGAAGAAATTGTACCATGCATCTTATTGAAAATTTCATTTTGCATTAAATCGCTAAAAAAATTGTAAGAGTCCTTACAAAGGTGGAATAAATCTAATACTATAATACGAGGAATGGTTGCCAAGTCGAAAATCGCCCCAGAATTAATAAACACCGGTAAACTTGGGGGTCTGGGGTTTTTGGCCACGAGGAATCGATTGGCGCCGGTTTTGAAGCGCTATGGTCCAGCAGTTCGGAGTTACAGATAGGATATTTTCAAACTTTATTAGTTCGCCATAACGGCTACTTAAATTTTCAAGCGGTAACGTGCTGCCATCTATAGCCAATATGACGAACTAATAAGGTTTTATGTTTATGCTGTTATAGGTTTATAATATGTTTCTTACGTATGTATATATGTTTGGTTTTTCTAAATAAATTTGTCACAAATATTGAACTTCAACACACTTCAATCTTTACCTTTACTTTACCTTTGTATAGAATGGTTCCCTTTCCAAACTCTAACTTTGTTTAGAATAGTTTACAATGGCGCACTTTAACCGGTTATCTTTTCACCAATGGTTTCACAAATTTTCTTATGGCATGTATTGTTTTGATAAATCACAATTGAAAATTTAAATCTTCGAGTTAGCTTCGATACCTGTTTTCTCCGAGCGCAGCTCGGTCACCCGCTGGTAATAACCTAAATCAGAAGTTCCCTGTCATGCAAATCTTCTGCCTCATGTCATCATTAAGTCAATTCTTCAGCATTTCCCAAATCCTTAGAAAACTATAAAAGTTGTTCCAGAACACAAGTGGGGTAAAAACCCAAACCAATCTGATAGCTTATGACATTAATTAATTCATCAATTCCTTCCAATCTTCAGTAAAATCACTGAATGAATCATCTTTAATAGATTAGACAAATATGTAGATTTATCTTCATTTCAAAAATCTTTCGAATGCTGATTTGTGCTTTTTAGAAAGACATTATGAGCACTGAATACAAGAGCTGTTTTACTGCATATTGCCAAGTTATTTGAGATTAAATCGGTGGTCCTATTTATAAAATAATTACAATGGAAATCTCTAACTGAATCAAGTTCTTTCTTATTTGTTTAGTTGGCAATTTATTGTACGAGTTAAAACTCGTTATATATCCTAAGAAATATCCAGTCAGGAGAATAGCACCACACTCATTCTTAGTTGTTTAATGTCTACATGAATGAAATATCAAAAAACTACAACAGGAAACCAGGCTTAATCTCTACACCATTCAATATCCAAATGCAAATAAATGAAAAGATAACAGAATATTTAAAACTAAAGGTGGATTCAGACGAGGCTTATTATTGTCCGCAAACGTTGCCTCTCTACTGTTGTCCCGGCATTGTCCTCGTGTGAACACTTGAGACAACGCGGACAGCGTTTGTCGCGATAGTACAATCATTTGCTATTGTCGCGTTGTGGTCCCGTGATTTTCCGGTAGTAGGCGTGATCTTCTATTGCGGACAATAATAAGCCTCGTCTGAACCTACCTTAACAGAAAAATTTCTCAATCGATGGAAGATCCAAACCAACATTAGTAAATGCAAGATGCCCTCTTCATATTGAAATAAAAATCAGTCCTCCATCAAAATTATTCAAAAAGGGAACCTCATTGTTCCTCTGGCACAATGAAAATACCTATCTGGCCATCATCCTTTACAAGAATTTGGCTTTTTAAAAGCATATCGTAACAAAATCTAACATACTACATTTGCCCCATTTGGGTAAAATGCAGTTGAAATTCGCGTCCAATAACTGGAAACTCTACAAAACAAAGACAATAAGACAAATTATACCGTAGCCTGAACATAACATCTGCAAAGTTCTTCAACTCTTCATCAAAGAATTCGACACAAATTGTCCAGATTTTTTTTGATAAACTATTTAAATGTGTCAATGTGGCTAGAAAATTAAAATCTACAATTGTAAGTATCCTCAAGATTATAAGCAGACCTTGCTGACTTACTTGTGACTAGACCACAATAAATTTGCTTCTTTAACACACCAATATAAACTCTGTGATCATTTTCTTGCCGATTAATTATATTTAGCATTTTTTTTATATTTAGCTTAAAATTTCAATTAAACTTACATAAATAAAACACAACCATCTTACCATGCAATATCATTGTTACGTCATTTTCCTTCAACTCCCTTTCATACCCGGAGGTTGTGAATTTTGACTTCCTATAACATAGCCACCTTCACACTAATTGATAGCCTAGTTGGTAGGGCGATAGATTCGCATCCCTTGGGTTGCGAGTTCGAACCTCACCGGCAGAAGATGGTGTGTATGGTGGCTGGCGCACGTATAAATCTTTCGTGGTCACAAAAAGTCCTCCATATCGAAAACAATACCACGAGAGGTACTGGTTCAGAGGTGATCGTTCTCTGATCCAGGTCTAAATTACGATCTGTGGATGAGTGAATGAAATACGCCTCGTAAAAAGGGTTGTGACGCGTAAGTAGCTAGGTCGTACTCTTGGCTCTACTTGGTACTATTGAAAAAAGCAAGAGACTTAAAACTTTCGGCTTAAAGATCACTGACTATAATAGACAGCAAGCTTGCCAATGACAAGAGACATTGATAACAACAACCATCCCAGTAATTGGCGAAAGCGATCAGGATATTTCATCCAAAAAGTGAATGTAAAGATGGCAAGACAAGTAAACAAGACCAAGGAGAGGTTTAATGTCAGTCCTTTCTGACTCAAAGATGTGATTTTTTTATTGATGCCGAACATCTTAAAGTCCAGCATTCCTTTTCCGAAGTCCCAAATGTCAACGAAAAAAGTAAAATTGCATAAATTAAAATTACTGTTCACAGTGCGAATGGACATCATGAAATGTCTTTCGCTCTCAAACTACAGGAACAAAATTCAGAGATTTCATATTAAAACCGTATTACCCGCTTAAAAATTGTGCTTCAAAGTTCTTTGTTTGCTCCTATTGACAAAATCAAGATTAGAAAAGAAAATGGTACATAAAATCAACAGACACGAAATTCAAAATAACTATGTCTAATTCATATGTAATGTAAAAATAGACTAAGAGCTGAATAAATTTATTCATAATTGAAATTTTAATTAAAGCTTGCAGAGACAGAAAAGACCAAACAAATGCTTTTGCTAAAAAGTTTTCTATTGCAATAAAACCTCCAACATTCTCTGCAAAAAGCGCAAAGCGTCATCCAGCTAGGCCATACTAAATGAAATTTGAGGAGCCCCTAAAATGTGTTTACTCGAGTGATCAGGCCAGTGCTCCATTTTTCTACATCAGCTGGAAAAAATGTTAACCCTTTGCGCTCCTATGTCGAGTGTGACTCGACATCGCTTTTCGTTCGGGCGCGTCCAATGTCGAGTATGGTTCAACACTGCTTTGTGTTCTGCCTTATTCTGTATCAAGTTTCACCCGAATGTGTTTTAGTCTTCGAACACTCGACATAGGACGAGCCAGAACGAAAAGCGATGTCGAATCATAATTGACATAAGAGCGGAAAGGGTTAAGACAAAATTTAATCACTCTCCTCCCCTTAAAAAAGAAACTCATTCACTCTTAGGACGCAACCTCAAAAATTTATCGGCAACTCAAGCTGAGCCTTTCTTATTTCGATGCTTTGAGTTAAAACCAAAGAGCAACTTCCCACCAACCAAGCAGCCACCTGCAGCTATTCCAAAGAAGTCAATTTCTAACATCTTAAAAGATGCATCGTTTACCAAAATTGTTTCTGCCGTTCCTCACTTCACGACAGAAGATTGGGTCAGTTCTACTCCAACATTCAAAGACGTCTTAAGAGCACTCCTGCAAAGCGTCCATGGGTAACTCCTGTACATGTTGTCATGTCAACTCGGTAAAGTTAAAAATCTCCAGAATTAATATTCGGTAATGTAGTTAAACTGCAATCACCTAAGATTAAGCACATTACATACAATGACGTGTCTGAGACATACATCGGATTATTGAACTTTTAATCTACAATTAAGTAAAAAGTATTAAATAATTTAAAATTGAAAAAGGCACTTGAAACGTATTATTATTAAAGGAATTAAAATAATAAACATTCCAATTAAGAAGCTATTAAAATCTTCATTTAATTAGGAAGTTAAGTAAATTCGTATGTCAAGTGGTTAAGGAACGGAACTGATTTATATTCAAACATTAATAAAATCAAGGACTTCACAATAGTGCAGCGTCTTGACATGTTTTTAGTTCATTAAACTTGCCTGCAACCAGGTCACACAGCTTATATTGACAAATGTAATTCTTATAGAAACAAAATTAGACTAAATTTCTATGTTACAGGAGGCACAGCTATTTATGTCAATCATTTATAGCATTCCTACATCAAATTTAGATCTGTGAACGCAACGATTGTGGTAATTAAAAATAGCAACTACCCCTCCTCAAACTAAAATTTTTTCAGCCTACTATATCAGAGTTGGTTTCCAGTTAAAAGAATTCAAAAAGCTTTTGAATTCTGGCCCAAATGTCATTAATGCATGCATCTTAAATGACGCTCACAATAAATGAAGCGGATAATTCACCTAATGGATTCACATTATAATTTTCTCGATAATAAACATGCATTAAATCAAAGTCACAGCAACCCCATCCTCTTATCTTCCTTAATCACATAAATTGGGATTTAGCAATTGATATCTATATTCAAAAGCTTTCAAAGTTTCAACTCTGAAAGAGTCTAAGCAAATTAAATACAGATTTCTCTCAATACTTATGGCTTTAAATACTGATTTTCCACTCTATATTCCCTCGAATTCGATCTTTTTCTATAAATTACCTTTCCACCAACTGGATGAACTTTCAGCCTGTTTTAACCCCCCCCCCCCAAGTTCTTTGCAAAGATAAAATCGAATTTAAACCAAAAAGAATTTAGATTCAAAGAATGTGAAACAACTTCATTCCACTTTAGATTAATCAGAAGTAACCCTCTGAAAACGCGCTCCTGTCCCCCCCTCAGTCAAAATTCCTCCAAATCGGATACCTGCGTTTATAAATCTCGCCAAAAGTACTAAATAAATTTATTTCTTCCTATTTTCCAAAACAATCATTCACTAAAAGATGCACCAATTTCGAATGAGATTTATCATAAAATATCAAATTAATTTAGCTATTAAGAAAGGAGGAGGGGTAAAATATTGGAGAAACGGCACTTACTCGTCCAAATGTAGTAGGTAATTCATTCTCATCTCTTGGTGGTGGGGGACTGCGAGCTCTGCTGGGACCGGGAATGGATCGTTGTCTTGAATCTCTGTCTCTGTCCCTGTCCCTATCTCTTCGCATACTCTGAGGGCTATCATGGCGACCAGACGAGTACCGGCGATCGTCATATCTTGAATAGGATGACATTCTAAACTAGCAGAATTTTCAAACAAAAACAAATTGAAATGAGAAATGAGTATTTCGCGTGCAACAAAGGAAACAAGAATTTCGACGACTGAAACATACTGGATGTTGCCAATTCGATTTCGCTAAAATTTCAACTAAAAGATTTGCTAATTTGCTAAAGAATTTAGATGTTTTCGTTTTCGTGAAAGAAAATCAGTTTAACAAAAAGTAAAATTCAATACATTTTCAAAAATTACTTGAAGTTTATTGAAAAAAAATATAATCTAATTTGAATATTAATAAGAATTAAGGTGGGTTCAAATGATGCTAACTTTTCGAGCAATCATTGCTTCTTTTCTATTGTATCGGCATTGCCCTCGTTCTAAGAGTAGAGACAGCGAGATTGGGACAATGGACAACGTTTGACCAGACGGGGCAATCACTTGCCACTGTCCCACTCTGGTCACATGATTTTCTGGAAGTAGGTGTGATCATTTATTGCGAGCAATAGTTAGACTCGTTAAAATCTATTTTTAGGTTTTGTATTTTAGCTAGCATTAGTCGATAGACACGCGGCCTTTCTTGGGTCTATTGTTTCATGTTTAGAGCCGCGATGGCCTGGTGATAAAATTTCGAGTTTGGAACCTGAGGGCTTCAGGTTCGAGACCCGATTCTATCGAAGAAACATCTGTAAACAGGTCAGGTGCAAGTAAACTCAGTTGGGAACAAACGTCTTCCTGCTGATGAGGAGCAGAAGTTTGGAGAGAGGGTGCCAGCTGAGGTTGGAAATTGGTCCCACGGAATCTGACCGTGGTTCAAAATTATGAGGTCGTTCCCAAGATAGTCCTAGCATTGCTTCAAAACGGGATGTAAATATAACTAAACTAGACCTGTTCCATGTATATGTAAATAAAACCGAAAATCATACACTTCTACGTGATATAAAAGGTGCAAACTTCGCCCTTTCAAATAATTACTACCCTAAAATATCCAGATAAAAGTATTTTTTCAGTCAGCTTTTGATTTATACATGTAAAGATTTTAATTCCTGCTCTAAAATATGTCTGCATACAATTGGCCGCAGGAGGAACATGGAGTTTTTACGCTCATAATAGTGATTTAAAGAGATTAAATTTTAACTTAAAAGATTGGAATTCAGGAAAATACAATATAATCTCAGACATTTAATGGTTCTTTTTTATTCATATACTTATGGATTAAGAGCTCTTTTTAATGAAAAAAAAAAGCTGCCATTTTCTAATACTAAGAAAACAGAATAAAGCAGGGCTCACGCGAGGCCAACTATTGCACGCAATAGAAGGTCAAGCCTCTTTCAGCAAGATCACGTGACAGCAACTGGACAATGGCAAATGGTTGTCACATTGGGACAAATGTTTGTTAATGTATGATTGCAGTCATGTGATCTTCCAGAAGTAAGCGGGACCTTCCACTGCGAGCAATAGGGCGAGCAACGCCACTTAAGTATTCGTTAAGAAATTTCAATCTTGGAAAAAAAAAAATGCTAACGGCGCGTACTGAAAACAGTGGAGAGAAATTTTGGAAAACCATTTTGATTGACTATTAAGATCAAGGTTATTCAAGTTTCTTGTTTTAGTTCGGATTTCTATTATGAATCGAATATTTCAATGTAATATAGTCAATGAGTGTTTTATTTTGTCACTGTTTTGAAGTATCAATCATCTGGCCATTTAGGTATCTTTTTTATTATTTTCTCTTTTTTTAGCCATTTAGAAAAGAATATACCCTATAGTTTTTTAATATATACATATATTTGATAAATTTAGAATAATGTGAAATATATTTGGTAATACCTAAAGATAACAGAAATCCATTCAAAATATGTGTTCGATTCCTATTTCGTTATGTGCATTTCACTCCTAGAAATATTTAGATGTCTTAATCTCCAAACAATCAGGATCTTTTGGCCTAGATTTGTGCTAATTAGAATTTTATGAATAGTCAAGAAAACTTTGTGAAATCAAAAAAATAGTTACACTCTCTTTGGTTTGAAAAATAAACTTTTTAAGACTTGAAGAACAAAGGAATTGCTTGTCAAGATTTTTTTTTTCATTGAGAATTTTTCAATAGTTTGACAAATCATTTTCAGCTTCGGCCGTGATTAATACTTTTATTTTAGTTTTAGTTACATTAATGTCCCGTTTTTAAAGCAATACCAAGGTTATTTTGGTTAAATCTTTTCTTTACGTTGTCAGTTACTAGAGCAAGTGCTGAGCTCTCTTTCAGCAAATTAAAATTAATAAAGAATTGCCTTCGATCAAGCCCATGTTCAGAAACCTTAATTACACTTGCTATAATAAGCATCAAAAAAGAAATTGCAAAAAATTATAATTTTTCTGAAATAACTGATATATTAGCAAAATATAAAATCGTGCATTAACACGTCCACTGCACTTCCCATAAAATCATGCATTAACACGTTCACAGCACTTTCCCATAAAATCATGCATTCACACGTTCACAGCACTTCCCATAAAATCATGCATTAACACGTTCACAGCACTTCCCATAAAATCATGCATTAACACGTTCACAGCACTTCCCATAAAATCATGCATTCACATGTTCACTGCACTACCCATAAAATCATGCATTCACACGTTCACTGCACTACCCTCGCCTGATATCAGGACCATCTATCTAATTAGATGACCCCTTTTTTGCTGTAGTAGAGGTGTCATCTAATAACATAGATGGTTTGGTCCTAGAAAAGAACGCAATCTACGAGTTATCTTGTAGTTGGCCGTTAACGTGTTAATATATGTTCTAGTCTTTTTTTTTTTTTTTTTTTTTTTACTTTACAAAAAAATTAAAGTCCCAAGCAACACCTCCTAAAGTCCCAAGCCTCCAAACGGTTGGAACGAGTCATCCGAGGCGATCTCACGACCACAACAGCTGAACGGGGAGAGTAATGTAATTTCAAGCTTTCATAGAAATAAGCACATCGTTTGGCTTATCTTATACTATAATACTAGGAATGGTTGCCAAGTCGAAAATCGCCCCAGAATTAATAAACTCCGTTAAACTTGGGGGTCTGGGGTTTTTGGACACGAGGAATCGATTGGCGCCGGTTTTGAAGCGCTACGGTCGAGCAGTTCGGAGTTACAGATAGGATATTTTCAAACTTTATTAGTTCGCCATAATGGCTAATAGGTTTCAAGCGGTAACGTGCTGCCATCTATAGCCAATATGGCGAACTAATAAAGTTTCCAGAAGATGATCCGGAACTCAAGGAACTGTTCTCGAAATGGATGATCCATAACCCGTGTGGTGATATGAACCCAAGCGCTCCGTGCATGGTCAGCAAACATGGAAGTGCAGATGGGGATTTCCAATGGAACATCAAGACATGACATCGCTGGTGGACGATGAAAAGCCGAGGTTTAACCGGTTATCTTTTCACCAATGGTTTCACAAATTTTCTTATGGCATGAATTGTTTTGATAAATCACAGTTGAAAATTTAAATCTTCGAGTTAGCTTCGATACCTGTTTTCTCCGAGCGGAGCTCGGTCACCCGCTGGTATTCTTAAAAGCAATATCTATAGAATTTTTCTCAAAGTTTTAAAGAAATGACCATGAGCAAGAAAAGAAAGTTTTAATTAAATTTTATTTATTTAAAAGCATTTTTATGAATATACAAGCTCACACAAGAAGAAAAATTCAAATCAAAAGATATTTAGGAGTACAGCATCTGTATAATTTATCTCATAAATCTTAACTCAAATTGTCAGTTATAAGACAGTTTAAATCATTTTATTTAAAACATTTTTACATGAAGTATGCATGCTTTGACAAGATGCAAAACTAATGAAAAGATAGTCTAGAGTACAATAATTAAAATTTCTCATAAATTTTATAGAAAAGATGGTGAATAAGACAATTTAATTAAAAATACTTTGTAAAATAAAAGCAAATTTTTTTTAATTTATTAAAAACTGAAATTTATTTCAAATGTTAAGAAGTTAGTATCATTAAAAAGATTACTTTTTGAACTTTAATGTAATGTAAAAATCAATTTTGTGCATTGTTATGGAAATTATAGCAAAAAAAATGCCAAAATATCTCATTTTTAATTAAAATTTAAAAAAAAAACAAGCACTTCAAGATGCACATTTCTGACCTCAAAACTATACACCTGTCATATTTGGTATCCTGTAGATCAAACAGTTTTGAAATACAGAACACCATCATACACACTGAACTTTATTTTAGGTATAGATAGCCAATTTTATGTAAGTTTATTTGGGATCATACCAAATGGAAATATTACAATGATATTCATAGCTAAAGAAATATTCAATAACATTTCTAGAGAAATACTGTAAACATACATATATTATATACGAGATAGTATGTAGTTTATAATTTAAAACATTAATACAGTCACAGTTCAAATGTCTGTAAGTGTTTTTAGAGAAATCCAATTGATTATTTACATAACAATGCACATATTGATAATCTTGTAATCATCTTTCTCTTAAATATCAGTGATCTTCTATAAATTAAATCATTCACCTATCAAATTTGTCTTCATATATATCTTCATTCAGTAGCCTTTTCTGATAGATATATAAAACAGAAAATAAATTCACAAAATTGGTCTTTTCATAATTATGTCATCACATAAAGAGATAATTATTTTTAAACTCAAATTAGTTTTCAGGGTTGTCCTTAGATAATTTTAATTTAAGGATCTCAGTACCAAATTTATGCTACAGTACTACATTTAAATTACAAAGTATTCGTCACCTTAAAACTGTATACTTTTATATACACAGTATTCATCTCCTAAAAGCTGTACCCTTTATATATTATTAAAAAAAAATTGAAAGGTTTCAGTTATTTAATACAATGGAAGTTGGTTTCCAACTCAAATCAATCGAACCCAAATAATAATCCTTTTGATTGATTATTTATTTATTTAAAAGACAGAGATACACATATCAGGAATGTTTTACAAGTTTAATTAAAGTACAATAAAATAAAACTGTAAATGAATAATAATTGTAAAGAAGAAAATCATATATAATTCACAAAAATAAGTTGCACCTTGAGCCAAAGTTTTGTTCTACCCAAGGGAGTAATCATTTTATTATTCAAGTTTATTTTTATATTATTAGTTTCCAAGTTCTTGCACTGATATTTATCAGCTCTTGGGTCGCATATCAAAAAACAATAAATAAGATTTATCAAATCTACCAATTTTTAATTAAAAATAAAATCGCAATTGTACGCAATGATGCTTTTCAATGTACAAGAATGAATATAAACAAGAGACTAAAAAGATGATTTGTTACAGCCAGCATCTACACCTTATCTGCTCCCCCTTAAAAAACAGAATGCTCATGTTTCTGCTAAGTTTTAATTTAAATATCATTGAACCAAAAATTATTAAGGAGAACATAAAAGAAGTAAATTTTTAGAAAAATGTATGTATATGTTAAATATTCTTTCAGAAAATTCCTAAAATTATCCAGTAATTCTCTTGATTAGCTACTATAAACACATATATATTGAAAAATGCATTCAATCATGTGCATATTTACTTCAATAAGCAAATCTGAATTCAAGCAAAGTATTAAAATTTACTATTGTTTTTTTAATAACCTGAGCATTCTAAATAAGCATAACATAAACTAGACAAATAAAAATACATATTCTTAAAGAGCAATTTTATCCATAAACTTCTCACAGCTGAATTCTAAGAAACCAGTACAAAGATTTAAAAACCTTTTAAAGTAATGCAAAACCAGCAGAATATTAAAATTAATTTCAAATTATAGTTTACCTTCCATAAATGAGTAATTTTTTTTATTTAGAGGCTTTTGTATGGAATACATATTTGAAATGCAAGGATAATCCTTTACAATAAAATATTCATTATAATTCTTTCAAAGAAATGAATATAGTTCGATGAAATACAAATCATATAAATTAAGGGAGAAAGATTTTTTCAAATATAAAGATTAACCCTTTGCACTCGAGCGGCACCCGGCCGATTCGAAGTGGCAACTCGAGCGGCGCCCGAGTGTTTTAAAACTTTGAATCCGCAACACGCCTGGAGGTAGGCGGGAAATTTCGTATTACTGTGATACGTGTCCTGACAAACCTAGGATGCATCTTGGATATTGTTTCACAAAATATCACACCAAAACTAATTACAGAGTGTAATATTTATTAAAATTTTGTAATACTTAATAAAATTTCTTGTTTTCGACATATAAATGAATAAACTAGTGAAATTTTATTATTTATATACGTTTGTTTCCTTATAAATGTTTTTCAATTACTTGTAATATGTTCGCCGAATTTGGCCAAAATCGTTTCGAGTTGCTGGTTCGCGCAAGCAAAAAAGGCCTCGAGTGCAAAGGGTTAATGCACAAAAGATGATTCATAAAATCTTTACAAGCTCACACGTAATGGAAAGCAAAACATAAATACACATTTTTTTTTTTAAATACTGCATATGCTAACGACACAAGTCAACTTTCACAAGGACTGATGACTACAAACTTGAAAAAATGACTTTGCACATTCATGATTTGATAGCAAAAAATATCATACAAATATGTTTAAAAAATCATAACACACTTAGAATTTTAGAGGGAAAAAAATTGGCTCCTTCAGAGGATCACAAATTCCAAATGAAACAACATTATCACCACGAATAAATAAATATTTCGTATGCTGTTTACAAACTACCCTCTTCTGACTCATCTTTCTTAATTGAAGTCTTTTCAATGCTCTTTGACTCATCACAGCTTCTCCAGCAGTTTCTTTAACTGGTACATCCTTTTTTTCTCCTAGAATTCGTCTTTGCACTTCTGGGATATCACTGGTGTCTTCTATAAATGGTTTCTTTTTAAATCTCGTCTCTGCGTAGTATTCTACTACATCACACAAACACAAATTCCAGTGTTTATCAAAAGCGAGTAAATACCCACAGCATAATGCACGAACTTCAAATGCATTTCGGACCCAAACCTAAAAACAAAAATTTAAAAACTTGAAAAAATATCAGAAAAATATTTAAATCAATCCAATTATAATACACTATTCTTATTTAGTGTATTGTATATGTAAGTGCATATTATATATATAAATAAATATATATATATAGGGAAAAAAAACCAATGAAAGTTAGCATTAAATTTTCTTTAAACAAGTAAGCCTGGAAATCTAGAAAATTATCCATATATATACGTAATATAAGAGAAAATGAACAGCACTCATGTGTTATGTATAATGGAATAACATTCCATTATCTTAACAAGAGCAAGGTTCTTCAATAGGATTTAAACAAGATGCAGTTTATAACACATAAAAAATTTTGGACATACATTCAAATATTTGTCACAGTATTCTTCACAAATATAGGTCCATTAGTAATTCAAGTAGTTTGTAGTCACTATTCCAATATTGGTATTTTTTTTCTTCTCTGCCTTAAATTTTTAAGATCATCAAGCTCTATCAAAAATAAGCATCAAATGTTTTTTCTACTAAGATTAGCCCTCACTTGATAATGTTTTTCATTAAAAAATTTGACAAAAATGAAAAGATAATTACTTAAGAAAAGCCTTATTGGTTCAGATGTCTGAATGTTTTTTTAAGAAATTGCTGAAAAATACTAATATAAGAGAATCTAATTTCAATTAGGAGCAATTTATTTCAACAATCATTTATATTATTATCACTCAAGGCAGATCAAGGAAAAGTTTTTGTGTAAATTGAAATCTCTTTATTAATTTATGTAACAAAAACTTTTAGAGTACTGGCGTAAAGAATGACATTTTCTACCCAATGGAGAAAATAAAACTCCAATGATAATTCAGAAGAAACAGAAATTTCCTAAAAATAGGCACATTGTCAGGTACTTCAGGCACAAATAGGTACTTTCCCATTATCCAGGCACAAATGTTGCCAATGTGAACCAAGTGGCCAAAGGCAGCATTAAAGAAGGTTGCAAGAAATTTGACAGAATTCTACAATATATGGCAATTTCTCGCTGTGCCCAGCAAAGGAAAAGTAACATTCTCTGAATTGACCTTAAAAGAGCATCTACTTTGCATTCAGTAGATTTATGTTCATACTGAAATGCTCAACAGGTAATTTTTGGAAAAAAAATTCTTTTCTCACATATTTAAAAAAATAATAAATTACATTTACTTGATGTATTTATTTAAAATTCTCAAATAATTCTTGAGCAGTGGTAAGTCTTAAAAATATTGAATTCCAACATCTTATGGAATCTCTATTATTTGATTAATACCACTTTCTCACAATAAGATCCATTCGGCATTTTTGTGAAAACGTCATCAACCAATTATTTATATTTTTATAGGAAATAATGTCCACTTCTTTGCTATTTCACTATTCATGAACACATGTAAAAATATTTCCAATACATCATAATGCAATAAAGGTAGAAAATGACAAAATCAGTTTTAACGGTATTTATTAATTAATCATGAAAAATAAGCAATGTGTTGACGAAAACAAATTTTAAAATATAAAATTTACTTGCTATGAACTTTATATAAACAATGTAAAAAGATGCTATTTTTTCCTCATAAATTTGAAGCACAATCATAGGATTGCAATGCCAATTTAATTTTGGAGCTAAATTTGGCTCTTTCATCATTAATTAATAAGTACTGTTTTAATGATCATAAAATTTCAGATTTAATACATTGTTTTTAAATTAAAAAGTGCAAAATTGGCTTATTTTTTGGACATTGGGACACATTTCATGTGTCTTCTTCTGTATTCCTTTTAAATACTAAGTCCAATATCATGACTTTTTTTTTTTATTTTCCCACTTTTGACATGACTATTCTTTGGTTACTGCCTACTTTCCCATAATACTTGAGAAAGCACACCATTTCTCAAGTAATAAATAAACCATTCAATAAACTGATGTGCAAGTGACTAAACATCATTGATGCTACCACAGTCTGAATGCTGCAATTTACATCAAAGTAAATTATTCTCTTGCAAAGTTATGAAAATATAGCATATGGCCATTAGCTCTAATTTGAAAATCTCATGGAAAGAGAATAACTGTCAATGAAATTACAATTGAAGTGATCTATACAGGGAAAAAAAAAAAAAAAAAAAAAAAAGGAGGAGTCACTGGACGAAGAGCAAGTTCCAGTGGTTTCATTAATGCTTCATTTTCGTTGCTATGGTTACATTCTTTCATTCTTGTTCAAAAATCAGCCTTTTCTAACAGTGGAGGAAAAAGGAGAAAGATTTAAAAACTTAAAAAATTCCTTGTGTTTCGGGTTTTTTTGGAAATTTGATAATTTCCATATATTTTCCCTTTTTTTAAAAAAAATCCCTTATATCTTCCTGGTGCCATGGCAATCTTACTAAAGTATAACTAATTATCTATTTATTTTAGCAGTTGTGTGACCAAATAGAAGTTTTTTGAAAATTGAATGATTTATTTCATTTTAATGGTATAATTTGTACAAGAACAGTTATAAAAGATACACCAGTCTACATCATGACAGAAGAGTGAAATTTTCCTCTTTAGTGATCTTATTTTAAGATTTTTATAGGGATTTCTTTGACATGTGTCAAATTAGCAAAAAGAAGCTCAGATATGTTTAAAAGAATGTTGTAAGCATTAGGAAGCATATTTATTCTCTCAACACAAGTATGAGAAAATACTGAAGTCAATTTTAAAAACACATGTAGAATTTTAAAAAATATGCTGAATTGAATGTGGAAATAAAAGACTATTTTAGAATGAAGTTAAATGGGCTAAATTAAGTTAGAAATTAATTTTTAAATTAGAGTAAGATCATTACACATGTGTTTAGACAATAAGTTTAAAAAAAAATATGACGTTTTAAAATAAGTTACTGAATAATCGGTTTTCCTACTAATTTTCACAACATTAAACTGAAAATGACAGTCATTTAAATTATACAACACTGTTAAAAAGCACTCTACATATAATCATAAAACTTACATGATATGGGGATAAAGACAAAATATTCATCTGAAGAAGGCAAATTTTTTAATTAAAAAAATATTTAACACGTTTAATATTAATTCTCAAGTTTTCAAAACCTTGGAAAATGGCTTCAACAAATAATGAAATATAACATTCTAAATTTAAGAATAAGATAGATTACAATATTATAACGGAAAAGAAGACAGGAAATACATAGGTTATATCATTCTTTATTTTTGTTATAGCTGAGAAAAGCACCACGTTTTTTTTATTTATATATTTATCATTTTTAAATATTGCAAGCATAGGTATTTAATCACATTGAAATACAATCCCCAAGTGAAGTTGCTTTCTATCATATAACATAATTATTACAATAAACTGTTAAAACATAACAAAGTATTAATTACCTTTATTTTCATATTTTTTTCAACACATCTAGTTAGTATTGAAAGAGGAGTTTTGACAAATGAAGTTCGCATCCGCCTCATAACATTATCATCATCCTGCATGAGTATTGATTGTGTAGGCTATAAAAAAAGCAATATTATAAATCTGTATATAATTAATTTTGGCAGACAAAGCATTTTAATAATATATAACAACTTTAAAAAAACAAAATTTTAATTCAATCAGTTTTAAATTTCATAACTGTGTTAGAAATTAAAGAAATTTGGGAATAATTAATATTTTAAACATAACAATATTAAAAAAAATTTGACAAGCATACACCTCTTAACCCTCCGGCAGTGTAATTCTTTAAAATCACTATTTAGATGAGATATTTGCAAATAAGTCCAAATATTTTTCAAAGAAGGTGAACTGATACTGTATATTACATAATAAAATAATACAATAAAAATCTATAATTGTAAAATTAAACACTCTAAAATGCGAAAAATGCAGGGTGCAACAGAAAATGGACTGATTGCCAACCTGCTTAAAACATACCATCCACAATTGGAAGGTTAAAGTTTAAGATATAAGTTCTTTGAAAGAAAGATTATTCTCCAAAAAAATAATTTTATGATACATCTTTCTTGCATTGTATAATTTTCAAATGTACAAAAAACATTAAATATATTTTTAAATTCATCCTTAACTAAAATTAACACAAAGCATAAAATGCACTTTGGATTTAAAAATGAATTGTATATTTAATAAAGATTAAAACAAGTAATGTAAAATGAAATTTTTATTTAATTCCTGTTAAAAAATTTAATTCAATTAGGTGAACAAAGACATTTTTTATTTCATTTTTTATTAAATAATTATGAAACAAATTATTAAGTATCAAGTTATTGATTTCTGCAAGAACTGAACTCGCATTCTTCACCTTCTCATGAAAAATACAGAAATACTTGCATTTTGCTGACTGAGCTAGTGCCTGATGATTTCAATTTTCATTACAAACTGCTAAAGCTCTATTTAAAGTATTAAAAATTAATTCAATTTAATGAATGAATTACTGTTTGAAAAAACTGTATTAACATCAAGTGTCATCCACTACAAATTTTTTAAAATGTATTTGAACTCGATTGAATGAATAAAAAATGTTTTATTAACAACTGAAAATTTGAACTAGGTGTATTATATATATATATATATATTATATATATATGTATATAGGGAGGATGAATTAATATTAGGAATTAAAAAAATAATTCCTGTTTTTTCATTAAAAAAATAAAATTTAGAATTTCAAGATGGTACACTTTGAAGCATTTCTATAATCGAGTTGGATCTAGCCACTTTTAATATTCTAAAATAAGTCACAAAGTCCTTACAGGGCAAAAGTTTATATTTTCAAAACATTATATGCCAGTGTAACTGATTTTGCATATTTTATGCATTTTAGTATGTATGTTTGTTTTTTTATTCTTCAGAGGATTTAATAAATTGTACTTTTTTATACAAAAGAGAAAATAATTTTTTTACTAAGAACTTCTTATGAAATTATAATACTATAGACTGAAAGATTCCTGGTAAATGGCATTTCATAAAAACTAAAAAAGCATGTTGCACTTTCTTTAATGCTGCTTCAATATTTCTTCCTATGCTGACAAATCAAACAAACTGGAACTATTAGTTGAGGGAGGGGGGGAAGAGTCCTCTAGAAATCCAACAACTGAATTATCCACTTCCAGCTTTATTTTAAAAAGCAGTCAATGTAATGGTACATTGATTTATTTTAGAACATTAGCAAATGTGAAAATCTTTAAAATGAGCAGAATATGCTTATTGAATAGATTAAATTACAATCAATATAATTTAAAAGAAAATCATCTATAATTCAACAAAGTAGTATTTGAAGGGTTAAAAGAAAACTGTTAAATGTTATAAGCTAAAACCATTAAGGGAGCTTGGAACTCTAAAATTAATCAAAATACTGATTCTTTAATTTAATATTTAAAATTATCTCTGGACCTGTATATGAATTCTCTAAAAATTTATTTTCCTATTTTCAAGGAATGAAGTCATTTGACAGATGAGATTACGTGGGCCATGTGCCCTATTAATTAAGTTTTAATTATGTTTCTACTGGAAAACTAACGACTTTTTTTTCTTCTTTAAAATAAAACTAAACATTTTTCTGAGAACTGTTAACTTCTACCTATCAAGTTTAGACTATTTTTAAGAGGAAAATCAGCTGTTTTTAACTATAACATAGTTAGCTGCTTACTTTACTACTGTTAGATTTTGAAATGCCAAGAATTAACAGAAAAACATGATTTATTATGAATAATAAAAGGTATAGAGCACATAAATCTAATTTTTTTTAGTGAAAGAATATTCAGAATTTGGTGCCAATTTTATTAGTGAAACAGATTTCAATGACTATATATTTATTAAAGCATTTTAATTTTTAAAAAATATACAACTGTTTTTAACAATATATTTAATTTTTAATTTTATTTCTTATATAAAAAATTTTATTTTACGTAAAAAAATATTGATAAAAAAGTTAGTGCAGATGTGTTTTAACCCATTTTTATTATTTTTATAGAAGCTTTGCTTGTTTCATCTTATCACACACACTCCAACTATGGTTACTCAGTCATCCGCAGCACTTCTTACAGATAAATTACATAGATGTCTATGTACAAGCAATTTCTAAAGGATTTTCCATTAATACAGTAGTCAAAATTATTTCACAGACTGAACATATAAGTGAAAAAATTTTTACTTAAAAATAACACACAATACAATTTTGCCAATCGAATAAATTAACACTGATTGCCAGACAATTATCTTTAATATTATTAAATAGTAAGCAATTGTACTTTTTAAAAATAATTCCATAGCAAATTCCCATAAACATTTTGTGATGAGGAGGGATCCAGTGTATTTGCATTCAGATAGATACAAAATTCCACTTCTCTCTCTCTCTCTCTCTCTCTTCTTTTAACCATCCAAAATAAAAAATTTTATTAATCATCAGCATTGCATCAAGCCAAGAATCAGAAGAGAGTATTTTTTGTAATTTCACTATATATCCATAACTTTCTAGTTTTCACTTTCTGTGGCAACAACAAAAATTCCATACTTGTTGGAGGGTATGCTTTCAATTTATCATATTTTATATAAATATGGCTTACATTATAATGAGGCATTATAAATATTTGAAAAAAAAACTAAGATTAATTTCCTATATCTAAAATTATTAAAAATACACATATTTAAATTTTTTTCTAATTGTAACTATTTTAAAATTTTAAACTAGAACAATTATTAACTACGAAAACAATTAAAATTTCATATAATAATTACTTTTTCACTTTAAAAATATTAGGTAAATGATGCAAAATAATTTAAGTTAATATAATTAAATTATTACAAAGTTTGTGTCTCTAAACCCATTTTTCTCAGATAGTATATTCCTGAAATTATGCATACTGTAAAATGATAGCAGTCAAATGCATTTCATACAAACAACTAACTTTTTTCTATAAACTCATACATATCACTAAACAGAACCAGGCTGTGATTATTAAAAATATTGAATAGCACATAACCACAAAACAACTGGATATTTTCCACAACAAAATTTAAATTTTATTTTAAGAACATTTTTTATTCTCTCCTAGTAATTTAGAAATTGAAAGCTTAATTCCATACATTCATCCAGAGAATTCTTTTAAAATTTTTATCAGCCATACATTCATTAAGAGAATTATTTTAAAATTTTGATCAGCCAATATTGAAAAAAGAGAAGCATTTAGAAAAAATATTACTCTTTCTTTTTAAAATTATCTAAGTTTAAACTTTAAATTTCAAAACAGGAAAAATATTTTAAAAATCGAAATTTTGGAACAGTTTATTCTAATAACAGCAAAAAAAAAGTAGATTTTAATGAAATTGTTTAAAAAAATGGGGGGTACCGAGTAATTTAAAACATTATATTTAATATTTTTTTAATGTTTTAAATGACGCGGTTTATTGACAGGGGCAGCAACTTCAAATTAGAAAATTTATCAAATTGCCAAATGAATTTTTATTATGAGAGCACAGGTTAATGAAACTATACTTACACGTCCAAATTCAGAAGGTAATTCATTCTCATTTCGAGGCTTTTCAAGCGGCGGAGGACTGCGGCCTCTGCTTGGACCGGGGCTAGGAGATCGCCGCCTTGAATCCTGATCCCTTCGACTACTGTATGATCTGTCTCTGCGACCAGAGTAATGTCGACGATCATCATATCCTGAAGATGACATTCTACTCACTAAACTTCAGTTTTCAAACGCAAATAAGTTATAATACCAATAGATCAATTATAGCATCACCTAACAATGCACGAATTTCGCACAACAAAAATATCGTGGATGTTGCCAGTTTGGATTTGTTAAAATTGGAGGCAAAATGAGAATGTGTTCATTCGCATCGTAAAATTATATTTTAACAAATAAATGATATTCTGATTCGAATAATAATAATTATTTAGCTTTCATATTTTAATTAGCATTAGAAACTAGAATTTATGGGATCAAAGTTACTTGAAGCTATAACTTTTTACCCCCCTCCCCCCCTTTTTTCTTTACTGAGATTATTTTTCATTTATTTCCCTCTTGAGTATCTGTCCTAACTAATGTGATGGAAAGGCAAACCGCATAAAAAAACGGTGGATAAGCTGAGGTTCAATAGGCTAATTTCTTTACCCCTTAATACCAGAAGACAAAGCTTTTATACCAAATATATTATATAATAGGTATTTTCTCACTTCTTAATAACCCCTTTATTTACCACAAGCCCTTTATTTGACACACTGTAAGGTGTACCAATAGTTGTGGAGTTGACCGGTATGGCCAGGCCGGCGTTCTCTATGAAGGGGTCGGGGTGCAAGAAACTATTAGGGACTCTAAATTTTTTTAGCAAAGTAAAAACGCGCGAACATTTGCATATTTATTTAAATCATAATTTGGTTTTGGCTATTAATTACTCCTGAAAAATTAAAAAGTTTAAAATTTCTTTTTCGATACTTAGTGTAGCAAAAGCATTTCAGCAATATACCCATATACTTGACCCAAGATAATCCTTTGTTAATTTTAATTTTCTGAAAGAGGGTTCAGCATTTCTTACAGAAACTGGTTTGGCGTAGGTGTTGGCGGAATTGTGCCAATACGTAGGTTGAATTCCGCCAAGGGTCGAACCTGCGATGTTCGGATTTGAAAGCCAGTAACTTATCCACTATACAAAAATGGCCACCAATGTTTAGTGGTAGGTACTGGCTTATTAAGATGTCACCACAATACTCCCCTACCAGTTTGTTCGGTTGAGAGATGAACGATTTTATTGCGCCAAACGTTATGGCTAGTATATGAGCGTTGCTGCTGCGTCATGTGAGTCTGACGGCTTTGCGTTGGTGCGTCAAGTGAGTCTGACGGCTTTGCATTGGTGCGTCAAGTGAGTCTGACGGCTTTGCGTTGGTGATGTTGAGATGGCGCCAAGAGAGCTGTTGAAAATTCATCACGTCCGGGTTACCAATTTGGCGTAGGTGTTGGCGGAATTGTGCCAATACGTAGGTTGAATTCCGCCAAGGATCGAACCTGCGATGTTCGGATTTGAAAGCCAGTAACTTATCCACTATACAAAAATGGCCACCGATGTTTAGTGGTAGGTACTGGCTTATTAAGATGTCACCACACTGGTAATGCAAAGAAAAATTTTAACACAGTTTACACATTTAAAAATAAATCATTACAGTTATTAATTAGTACATGTTGAGCGTTATTTACATCCCTTTCATTCAAAATTAAATCCCGTTTCAAAGTAATTATTCGGGTTAGATTTTCATTTACATCGTTATTATAAAACGCTACAAAGTTTTTGGAACAATTTTCTAATTCATGTTTTTTTAAAGCTTTTGTGACTGATTGATTTGAAAAAGATTTCAATTTGTCTCATATCTGTACAATACATGTATCCGTTACAAAATTAATAATTAAATCCAAATTCCTTGCCCGAATTTTCTGCATTTTCATCTTCTGCTGTTTCGAAACATAACTTTTTTTTTTTTTTATTCATTTTTCAAGATAATGTTCTGATAAATACGAGTCTAATTTTCTTCTTAAATTTAGGATTTCATCTTCAATTTTATTGACTAAATCAAAAGCCCAGTTGGAAATCATTTTTATTTGAAATAGTTCATTGGTAGCTAATTTTTGAAGATATTGTAAACCATTCTATTAAATATAAAATAAATGTCATTTCTTTATTGAATCCAACAGATTTTTAGCTTCGAACCGCTGCAATATTATTTGCATCAATAAATTCTACCAGGGCATTACAAGTTTCCTCGAACTGTATATACACTTGTTTTAACCATATCTATTTTGACTTCCCAGCGAATTTTACATACAGCGAGTACACATCTTTTTGTAGGCTCAGAAAATAAGCAATACAAGCATTGCAATAACCAAAAGGAATGAATAAATAAAAAATGTAATATATACTGCTGGAAGCGACATCACAAATCCATCAATTATAAGACTATGATAAGCCAGGCACACACAGATTGCGTAAGAGCTATAGAGAAAATGTTCTAGACTGTAAACTTTTACATTTCCCTTTCGTGTTTCTACCGTTGTCGTATGTCGCTCCACTACAATCAATATCAAAATAAAGCTCACTTAATACTTCCGAATATATCTTTTGCCAGTTCTTCCCCAGTCACACCAATTACTTCAGTAAACCCCATAAATGATTCATTTATATTTAATCTTTTCTTTTTTAAACTTGTATACCTATTAAAGACTGAAGTTTGTTTTTATGGGAAATATTAGAAATAGAATCCATTTAGATATTGTAATATGTAGCTGCATTTGCATTATCTTTAATTTTGTTAAGAACTTTATTTCCTAAGGTAGGAATAATTTGATCTTGTAACATACGACCTAAATCATTGAAAACTAAATTTGTGGAATTTTTTATTCTGTTTATATGATCCATGAGCACAGAGTTATATTTGCTTTGTAATTCAATTTAAAAAAAATTCCTTTATTAGGCGTTCCTGTTAATAGTTTCCTCGAAGTGGAAGATTAGAAAAATCGCACCTACTTTTCTGTGAAATAGTAATTTAAATGTAGCTCTGTTTCCTTATTTATATTAACCAGCGGGTGACCGAGCTCCGCTCGGAGAAAACAGGTATCGAAGCTAACTCGAAGATTTAAATTTTCAATTGTGATTTATCAAAACAAAACATGCCATAAGAAAATTTGTGAAACCATTGGTGAAAAGATAACCGGTTAAAGTGCACCATTGTAAATAAACTATTCTAAACAAAGTTAGAGTTTGGAAAGGGAACTATTCTATACAAAGGTAAAGATTGAAGTGTGTTGAAGTTCAATATTTTTGACAAATTTATTTAGAAAAACCAAACATATATACATACATAAGAAACATATTATAAACCTATAACAGCATAAACATAAAACTTTATTAGATCGCCATATTGGCTATAGATGGGAGCACGTCACTGCTTGAAAATTTAAGTAGCCATTATGGCGAACTAATAAAGTTTGAAAATATCCTATCTGTAACTCCGAACTGCTCGACCGTAGCGCTTCAAAACCGGCGCCAATCGATTCCTCGTGGCCAAAACCCCAGACCCCCAAGTTTACCGGAGTTTATTAATTCTGGGGCGATTTTCGACTTGACAACCATTCCTCGTATTATAGTATTAGATAGATAAGAAACATATTATAAACCTATAACAGCATAAACATAAATTTTTATTAGTTCGCCATATTGGCTATAGATGGCAGCCGGTTACCGCTTGAAAATTTAAGTAGCCATTATGGCGAACTAACAAAGTTTGAAAATATCCTATTTGTAACTCCGAACTGCTCGACCGTAGCGCTTCAAAACCGGCGCCAATCGATTCCTCGTGGCCAAAAACCCCAGATCCCCAAGTTTACCGGAGTTTATTAATTCTGGGGCGATTTTCGACTTGACAACCATTCCTCGTATTATAGTATTAGATATGATTTATTTTATATACTGTCGAACATAAATTTATCCCTTTCAGTAATTCTTTCCAAGTAACAAAGAAAGTGACAAACAGAAAACTCATGATTTGGAATAACAATTGATAATTTTCTCCAGTTACTATAGACAATTATAAATAGTGTAGATTTTTAATTTTTTCTGGAAAATAAAGTATAGCAAAAACAAAATGCCGATTGATGCGTTTTTGAATAAATCTACAAACGGCGAAGATGCATTTCACCATTGAGCACTCTTTTTAGAAATAATGGAAAATGATCTACTCACAGCATTTTTAGCAAAAACTGTTTTGTTTAGTAGAGATATGTTTTTAACACAAAACATTTAAGCCTTATCAGTTTTAATGCTTGGCCATAATCCTGAATCGCTTACATGCACTTGATCTCATTTGTTACTTTCATTTTTTAGTTATTTTCTTATTCAATCATATTTGTATAAAAATATCGTTTTTCAAAGATTTTCACAATTGCTACACTTTCATTGCAAGATTATGTAGATAACAAGGAACTTTCTTCGCCAATTGAAGCTTGAATTATAACTTCTAAAGTCGAAGCAATTTAATTACCAGAATTACTTTGTGGACAAGAAAACAGATAAACTCGTGACTCTTTTTAATTTTTCTTCTTTCCTTTTCAGATAATTTTCTTTTTTGAAATCGAGTCTTGATATCCAGAGGGATACTTTCTTGGCATGGATATGATTATATCTAACAATAATAAATATTTTGAAATATGAATAATTAAACTATTATATGCAATTTAACCATAGGTGAGGTAAATGACTGTACTTTAATGGAAACATGTAACATTTTGTAAACATAAACTGTAATATAACTGTAAATTTTGCATATTTCAATGCCCATCGATTATTCCAGTTAAAGGTTTTCCTCTCTTCTTTTCATCCCTCTATTAAAGTTAAGAACTTTATTTTAATTTTTAATCATGTTGAGAGTCCCTCAATTGCACAACCCCAGAGCATGATATCCATCACAACCTCCCAAATGGTGGGCCCTGAGTTTTTATAATATTTTTATCAATTACATATCTAATGGTATTCATGGCATTTCTATGTATGATACATTGCAAAACAATTTTTGGAGAATGTATCTTTGCTCATGGCACATTCTGTTTCCATTTGGGTTTCTTTATCGCTATTTATTACTAAGATGTAGTTAAAAATTACACGAACATATAAATGTAAGCACAGAAAACCATTGGGTCATGCCCTTCAATAAATCCTCCACTTATCACTTTGGATGATTTAAAAATATCAGCAGGACCTATGTGTCCGGAACGGGTGCAAAGGGTCAAAGACAGGTAAACTCAAATACAGGAATAATATTCGTTATATAACATTTTTTGATAAATATGGTAAGAAAACATCAAACCTCGTCAGTTCGCTTTTCAAAAAAAATCGCTCAGAGATGCTCATTCCCTTCTTCCAAAATATATCTGTGCAGATTTTGGTGGCTCTAAATCCAACGGTTTGTCGGCACAAATTACGTACGCTTATTATCCTTTATTATTGGCTGGTTGAGAATAATAATGGAGAAATCTAACCCAATATAAATGAATATAAGGGAGCAATATGTACGTAATGTAACCAATATACTTGATGATCCAAAAGTCAGGACGAACTTTAAAAATGAAAAATTCGAAAACGAATAAAGATAAAAAAGACGCGGTTTACACTAAACGGATGGAAAAGTCGGATTTTGTATTGCAACGAAACAAAAATAGCTTTGTTGGTCACCAACAGATGGCGCAGTCTGATTTCTAAAAAAGGATTATGCAAAGTAATAAAAGAAAATAAAAAAGTAGCAACTGCAGCAGATAATGATAGTTGAAGCTAAAGACCTTATCACACGGTGAAATTTCGCCAGCACTTTTCCGTTTCTACTCTCAAGAACCAGTCAAGCAAGTTTCATAATCGACAACTTTATCGAATCAGCTAGAAAATGTTGTCTGAAACATTGTCCTCAAAAGAAATTTAACCAATCATGTGAAACTTTGAAGTGACGTCACACAAGTGACGTCATTTTCCTTGTCGTTTGCTGAGGGAAAGTGCCGAAGATATTTTATCGTGTGATAAGGCCTTTATATGCATCGAAATGATGTCCATAGTTGAGAAAGCTCTCTTAGTTAAACTGTATTATAAGAATTTGGAAAGTACCACTGAGGCATTAAGAGCATATCGCTACATGAAGGGCATGCGAGATAGCAAAGAACCAATAACGTCTCCTGCATTGAAAAAAATGATGACAAATTTGAAGCTACAGGCTCAAAGTTGGCATCCCTCAGGTTGAAAGTGGTCCAAGAAGTGAACGTCCCTCAGCAGTCGCTGCTGTTGCCACGACAGTGGAGCAGAACGGTGCAATCCATGTCAGTGGTTTACGCACATGGAGAGTGCAGTGCTCGAAAAGTTTCGAGGCAGACAGGAGTGTCGTACGGAAGAGTCTGGAGAGCACTGCGAAGAACTCTGAAACTGTATCCCTACAAGTTGCAACTTAACCAAAAACTCCTCCTAACTTCTATTCTCGGCAAGATTTTTGCGAATTTGGTATTCAATAATATCAAAGAGCAGCACGGCTGGCTTCACACTGTGCTTTGGACAGATGAAGCGCATTTCACACTGTCTAGTGCTGTGAACACCCACGATTGTCGAGTTTGGAAATCGACATGCATTTATTGAGAAAATCCACATGCATTTGTTGATGAACCCTTGAAACAGACTAAAGGGACAGTCTGGTGTGACTTAGCTGCTGGTTCCATAATTCAATTTTTTTTTTTTCCTCGAGGAAGTCGCACAGACCGGTTTTAAAACAAATTCTGTCACTGGTTAAGCGATATGCAGCAATGTTACAGAGCATTATTCCTGAACTGTAAGCGCGACAGGCACTCCAAACAGTCACCTTTATGCAAGATGGAGTACCATCTCATATTGTTCTGCCTGTGCAACGTCTGTTACCCTCAACATTTAGGGAGGATCGTATTTTCAATCGATATTTTTGGAGATGTTCCAATGATGATGGACCTATTTTTGAATTTAAAGATTTTATTGGCTTTCCGAGAGTTAGTTTGAGCTTTACCTTTCTGGCGTTGCTGCTACATCGATAATGTTACAGAGTCTATTGAATTTTTACATATACCGCTAGAAGGCGTTACAAGTGAGAGGCGGAGAATATGCTTACATAACCTACTCCCACCTTGAAATTGTACAATTTCAATATTCAGATACTATATGAATTTCATATCACTACAATAAATTCGACGGAATCATTTCCAAAAAAAAAAATAATAATAAATATAAAAACTTGTTACTTTTCAATAAATTGCAGCATGGTTCTTGAGGATAGATACAATATACATAGGAAAAAAACGAAGAGAATACACACTGACGATTACGCACTCAGCAGTTACACATAATGCATACAGTATCATGTAAAAAAGCTTGTGTGAAGATTGGTGACGGAACGAAGCCAGAGGTGTAATAAGACTGATATTTATACCCGAGAAAAATAGTCCGCTCGCGTCATCTCAACACACCCCTAATGCAAGTGACATTTTTCGAGCATTTATAATAATAAATAATATTAATTATACTGAATAATACAAAAATTACATATACATACAGAAATTAACGAAATATTTTTAAGTAAATATTTTAGCTTTTCTTCACTTACAGATTTTATAAGAAAATCTACAATTAAACATTCGTTTTGAAGATATTCTAATTTAATTACATTGTCTTCAACCAAATCTTTACAAATTGAAAACGTAAGCTAATATGTCTTGATTTATTTGAAGACTTGGTGAAGTTAATCCACTGAATTGCGGCTTGATTATCTGAATTTAAGATTGCAGCATCATTTATAAAAGGTTTACGGTTTAATTAAGTTAATAAATTAACAGTCCAAATAATCTCTTTACATATTTCAGAAATAGCAAATAATTCAGCTTCACTGTTGACGGACTGACAATTTCGTTTATGACATTTCCATAAAATTAATTAGCTACCTAATAAAATTACACGACCAGAGAATGATTTGTCATTCCGCAACATTAGAAATTGTATTAAGGAAACCAAATTTTCTGTCATAAAGCAATTTTTTTATGTTTTGAATCCATTAAATATCTTAATGCTCTTTTAGCCACATTATAAAGCATTTTTTCTGGTTTATGATTAAATTGTGATGAATATGTCGTTACAAATAATAAATCAGGCTGTATTATATTAGCTAAATATAAAAATTCAATTAATTCTTGATACATCATGATATCAATCAGTTCATTTATGAAAAGGAAACTCTCCTTCACTCTTTTCCTTTTACAATTGGACTTTTAACAGTTATTACATTTTACTAGATTATGCTTACCTAAAAATAATCCAATATATTCAGACTGATTTAAATTAATAGCATTTTCATGTTTAACAATTTCAATTTCTAAAAAATTTGCCGGTTTTGTTCTCATGCTATTTATCTCTTGGTAAATTTCATGATTGTTAGAAAAAATTGCTAAATCATCTGCATACATGCATAATATACAAATATTTTTACCAAAAGTTTTCATGAACACGTGATTGTCAGACGCCAGTTGCATCAATCCAAATTTTTCTAATTTACCTTTTATTGTCATATACTAGTTTCTACCAAATTGTGGTAAGCTCCAAATACTCTTTGGCAACTTGCAAACTGTGGTTTTCCATTTCCAATTTTTCATAACGAGAAGGAGGTAACATATGATCAGTTTCTTCAATATCACTATGTAAATATACAGTTTTAACATCAAAGAATTTAAAAAACAAATTCAATTTAGATGCAAGAGCAATTAATATTCTAAAGGATGTTCATAACAGGTGAAGAAGATTCGGAATAATCTATTTTTTATTTGATTAAAATCTGCCTCTACAAATCTCGCTTTATATCCTACCAGCGGGTGACCGAGCTCCGCTCGGAGAAAACAGGTATCGAAGCT
>JAPMOQ010062052.1:244481-261505 GCA_026543055.1 Argiope trifasciata
ATATGATGAAAAAATTGTCTTCGCAGAAAAAGGCCAAAATATCGTGTTATCTTTTAAAAAGTAAATAAATCTCGTAATAAAATTTTTTGGGGAAAAATATCCACTGGGAAGTACACATTTCCATGTTCTATTGTATATTTCTATTTTATTTATATTGTATATTTGTATATTATTTATATATTCTATTGTATATTTCATGTTATATTGTAATTATATATTTAATTGCTCTAGGCTAAACTTTTTGTCATATTAAGTTCAATATACAAATATATTCTCTATTGTTATTTTTAAAAATGTGTAGGAATTAGATCTTTGATTTATCTTAGAAATTTAAGAAAGAAAGGGGAAAGAAAACTCGACTTATATTCGTGTTATTTGAATATCATATACGCCCGTTTTTAAATAGAGAAATAATTACAAGTAGTTTATCTTCAATCTACCATATTGAAATTTCTCTTTTATAATTCACATTGTAAGTTTGTTTCTTTAATATGAAAAAATTATAGATGTATAATTTAAAAAACCGCAGCAATTTTCGGCTTCAGATAAAGCGGAGAATTGCCATTTAATAATTGCTTGATAATTACTGATAATGGTTTCATAATCTCCATGTTTCTCGTGCTTGTAACCGAAGCGAGTGAAAAAAAAAATTCAGTCATGAAAAATACATCAGAATTTAAATAAAAAATTAGCAATATAAGAGAAAACGAAACTAATTACGGAAACTGAACCAAAAACTATTTCGGATTCGAACAAGACAAAAATTTAAACTTAAAATTTAAAAGGCAATCATAGTATTTAGTGTGCGCGAATGCAGCTACCACCAAAATACTAAAGAAACATATAAATTAGCAATATAAGAGAAAACGAAACTAATTACGGAAACTGAACCAAAAACTATTTCGGATTCGAAAAAGACTAAATATAAATGTTAGTATGATTGAAACAATTTATAAAATTAATAAAGAATCCGGTCTGAAGACTTTCTCAAGGGTCACCCTCAGACAGGGATTCAAACCAGGGATTTTTTTCTGTGAAGAGTCTGACTTTCGTCAAGAAATTGACCCCTCGTGACCCGAAAATCCCAGAATATTGAGGTTTTGGAGATAAATTCTAACTAACATTTATATTTAGTCTTTTTCGAATCCGAAATAGTTTTTGGTTCAGTTTCCGTGATTAGTTTCGTTTTCTCTTATATTGCTAATTTTTGTGATTCATCAGTATTTTGGTGGTAGCTGCATTCGCGCACACTAAATACTATGATTGCCTTTTAAATTTTAGTCGTGTTCGAATCCGAAATAGTTTTTGTTTCAGTTTACGTAATTAGTTTCGTTTTCTCTTATATTGCTAATTTATCAGAATTTAAAAACATATTCTGTAAAAAAAAACAAAAAAACCCGCGTTTTCCGAAAAGTTGTGATGGTGAGAATACTGAAGTTTTCAGAGAAAATGCCATGTTTACTCTGAATACTTGCAAGATGTATTGGAATTTGGGACCCGCCGACCCCAATAACCTTGACCTTCAGGTTAGAGGAGATAGAGTTGAATGACACGCCGATCCTCTTTCAGCTAAACTGGAACGAAATCTCCATTCACCTACAATTATGTCAGAAAGAAAGAAATCTGGGCTTCTGCAAAGTAGTTTTGTTCGTTTAGAATAAGTTTTTAAAAAATATATTCTAGAAGGAAATAAAATATAAAAATCAAATCTGACAATCCAGAAAATTTACTTTACTTAAACATTTCTTAAAAAATCATATTTCTCAAAATAAACAAGAATATATTAAAATTATGATTTTTTTCTCTTTTTTTTTCGTTTTGAAGAGTTTTTGTCAATAGAGTTAGTGACATTTACGTCATACAGAACAAATGATTCCTTTTAATTAAAAAACAGTGAAATATTTGCTTCTTAAAATATTGTTTTTAATGCTAAAGCGAATATGTACTGTGATGTGATAATTTTGGAATTCATAACCACAAATTATTACTAACAGAAAAAATAAAATCCCTCTAAAATGAGCATGTTATAGTTGTTCTCATATTTAAATGAGAAAAATTTTTCTGTAATTATTAAATTATTAAAGATTGCTAATAACAAAAAATTCGAAAGGATGAAAATAATTACTATTGCACACCTTGAAAATCTAAAAAAGTATATGATAAATTTACATCATGAGTAGTTTCTAAAGACAATTTAACAGATGCATTTGCAAATATGGTTATGTAAAATTTCATGCGATATAAAGAATAAAATGTTTTCTATGTGTAGCGATTTGTGAGGAAAAAGAAATTCGAAAACAGGCAGAATATTATCTTTCGATCAAAGAATCTTGTTAATTTCAAAAAAGTCATAGCCATCCAATACAGACATTTCATCTAAAAAACGTCATAAAGACATAACATATTTTTTTTTTTTAATAAAAACAGATTTCATTTCGAAAGGAATTTTTTTTTATTTCATTTCGAAACTTTTTAATGAGTTGTTATTAAATCTGAGGAGAGAACTTTTGATGCATTACTAAATCCTGGAATATGTTGGAGTTGGGGGGGGGGAGAGAGAAACTGCAGCTGCACAACATTTTGAAGTTTCATATTTAGCACCGAATTCTACTATGAAAATAATGAGCTTGAAAACGCCCTTATCTATAATACTATAATACGAGGAATGGTTGTCAAGTCGAAAATCACCCCAGAATTAATAAACTCCGATAAACTTGGGGGTCTGGGGTTTTTGGCCACGAGGAATCAATTGGCGCCGGTTTTGAAGCGCTACGGTCCAGCAGTTCGGAGTTACAGATAGGATATTTTCAAACTTTATTAGTTCGCCATAATGGCTACTTAAATTTTCAAGCGGTAACGTGCTGCCATCTATAGCCAATATGGCGAACTAATAAAGTTTTATGTTTATGCTTTTATAGGTTTATAATATGTTCCTTATGTATGTATATATTTTTGGTTTTTCTAAATAAATTTGTCAAAAATATTGATCTTCAACACACTTCAATCTTTACCTTTGTATAGAATAGTTCCCTTTCCAAACTCTAACTTTGTTTAGAATAGTTTACAATGGTGCTCTTTAACCGGTTATCTTTTCACCAATGGTTTCACAAATTTTCTTATGGCATGTATTGTTTTGATAAATCACAATTGAAAATTTAAATCTTCGAGTTAGCTTCGATACCTGTTTTCTCCGAGAAGAGCTCGGTCACCCGCTGGTTATAATAATAAGGTCATTTTTTCAAATATTACAAAACAACAATACTTTTTATACAATTCTCAGCTCTGCTCTGAATTTTTCAAAAATCGATTTATGCGTTTGCTCAAAAGATAGGGGGGGGGGGGGGGAGAAAAGAAGAAGAAAGTTCACGATGAAATTCAGAAAACACAACTCTCACCCATTTGAATAACTTTCTTCCTGTTCCATTTTGTCTGCGGTAAAATCACACATATTATTCAGAGCTTATCTCACGCATTCAAAAAGAATTGTTATTATCTATGCTGTTCAAGTTAAGTTATATTAATTGGAAATTATCCTATGCAAACTATAATTTTTATAGTTATTCGGTGAATTGTTAATCGATACTTAGGCTATACAAGCCTCTATCGTGTTGATTGCTTCGACAAAAAGCACGTCCCGAAACGTTCACTAGTGCAGCTCATAGAAATAAACAAAAGGCAAGTGAGCAGTAAAGCAGATCCTTTACGAATTGAAATTCACATACTTCAAAATCTCAAGATCCACATGCGGCAAGAATCGGAAGACAACATTTAAATGTTACCTGATCATGTGCATCAGAATCAAAAGACCAATATGCGGCAATAAGAAAGGCAAGTATTCTTAACGGAAAATCGATTGGAGATGATCAGCAGATTTTACGCATTCCCATTATTGTCACAGAGATGTCTTTTAATTTCAAACGACTCTATTTCTCCAATCAACATGCATTCTCGATAATCGTCAATACGTCGCAAGATCAATCACTTCAAGTGTGTGGTTTGAACTTAGAAAATTTATGTTTTTCACATGACCAGTTATGTGCTGGATGCTTACAAGTCGGACAGCCAAGAAATGTATTTGTTTTTGTTGAAAACTAAAAACATTCATTGGCGATAAAAAAAAATAACTATAATACTTTCTATGATTCCTAATTAAACAAGAGAGCTATTTTAAATTTCAAACGATATTTCCAAAATTATTTTTTCTGAGCAGCAACACGCTCAGCACCAGTTAGTACTCTAATAAAAACGTATTTTTAAACATTTTACATTTTCCTAATCAAAGAATTAAAAAAGAAAATGCTGCAATCGTCGAAATATTTGAACCTGAGAATTCGATGGATCTCCCAAGTATTAGACTTTCCAGAGTATGAAAATTACATTTTAGGAAATATATTTGCTTGTTTGCTTTCAGTAATTAAAAACGTTTTGAACTAAATGGATGAAATTTGGTATAGTATTTTTTACATTATATTTTTAAATTTCTACTACATTTCGAGCAAAATCTGTATTTAGAATATCTGACTGTTCGCGTTTAAATGAATATGATAACTATAAAAGACAAAAAGATGAATTTTTATCAAATTTTATCCATCTTTCTCTTTGTTATAGCATTTAAATTGCAGTTTCATATCAAATTTTGATTGATTCATATTTGATTGATTTGATTCATATCAAATTCATCAAAGAGTTGACCGTCTTTTTATCTGTACATTCGAACGCCTATAAAACTGATGATGCAAAAGTGCAATTACTTAGATAAATGAAATCTGTTATATAATCATATTATTAAAATTGAAGGTTTGTGTTGAATTTCGACTTTAATCGGTTGAAAAATCGTTTCCCAAATGCATGTTCCATTTTCTCCACTTTTCTAAGTATACAGCACAAAAAAATCATGGGTGAGACTGAAAATAAAAATCTGAGCGTTCGTGATGCTTATAACCTTGTTCAAAATTTACAATTTTATATTTGGTAAGGGTGGAGTGGGATAGCATTTTTATTAAGAAGAATGTGAGAAAGTGAGTTAGTGAGAACACTGTCACTTTCAATTAAATATGTATTTATCATTTTGCTTTAATAAAGGGAGTCAAACCTCCTGACTAATATTTCTGAATTCAAAACATGGCATCGAATCAACTGTTTGAAATATCCTTTACTTACGATTTGTTTCTATTAAATTCTCCAATTTCCAAGAAATTTACAGAAATAATTTTAAAAAAGCAATAAAGGCACGTGCTTTGGAAGAATAATAAATTAACATAGGAAGAAATGCATAATATAAATAAAGCGAAGAAAAATTGCCATTTGATGTGTCAATATTTGCATGTTATTAAATTCGTTTAAAAAATTAAATAATAAACGGGAATGTTTTTCGTCAATCTTTCATAAGACGCATACTAAACGCAAGGCATGTATTATCAGAGAATGGTAAGTTTCTCAATTCAATAGATTTCATATTTTGATGCTATTTTATGTGTTTATACAATGGCTTCAGCGAGCTAAAACAAATTGTTATTTGGGGATTTCACAATTATTATATTTCGAATAATAATTGATTGTTTAAGACAATGTCCTTCGATTTCGTACTAGAATATTGTTTTTATAGAATGGAAATTTTGCAACAGCTATTCAAACTGATTCTTCAAGACAATATACAATTGATTGCATTTCTAAAATAATCGATTGCATTTCTAGCATTCAATTTAACATCTCGACATACGAATTTACTTCCTAATCAAATGACCCTTTTAGACATTATTATTTTAATTCCTATGTTAAGGTATCAGACTACGTTAAAAATACTGGTTATCGACCTCAGTGGCACATTTTGTTGTTGTTATTTCTTGTAGTTCAGACTTTCCTCATTTCAAAACAATTAATTTTTTCTATAAAAAAGAAGACCCCACATGTTATTCAGGGTCACATATTTATTCAGCTAAAACTTTTCTTGAAGGTGTACGTACACACTTGAAACTTCGAAAATCGTTCAAAATATCGAATATTTTTTTTTTTTTTTCAAAATGTTCTCTGATTTAGTTCTCTCAAAAATTATTTCTTGTAGTTCAGACTTTCCTCATTTCAAAACAATTTATCTTTTCTAGAAAAAAGAAGACCCCACATGTTATTCAGGGTCACATATTTATTGAGCTAAAACTTTTCTTGAAGGTGTACGTACACACTTGAAACTTCGAAAATCGTTCAAAATATCGAATATTTTTTTTTTATTTCAAAATGTTCTCTGATTTAGTTCTCTCAAAAATTATTTCTTGTAGTTCAGACTTTCCTCATTTCAAAACAATTTATCTTTTCTAGAAAAAAGAAGACCTCACATGTTATTCAGGGTCACATATTTATTTAGCTAAAACTTTTCTTTAAGGTGTACGTACACACTTGAAACTTCGAAAATCGTTCAAAATATCGAATATATATATTTTTTTATTTCAAAATGTTCTCTGATTTAGTTCTCTCAAAAATTATTTCTTGTAGTTCAGACTTTCCTCATTTCAAAACAATTTATCTTTTCTAGAAAAAAGAAGACCTCACATGTTATTCAGGGTCACATATTTATTCAGCTAAAACTTTTCTTTAAGGTGTATGTACACACTTGAAACTTCAAAAACCGTTCAAAATATCGAATATTTTTTTATTGTTTCAAAATGTTCTCTGATTCTTTAGCTTTCAAACGATACCAAGACGTTGTCCATATTCGGAATATTTCTCGAGTTATAAGGATGTTTCTTGAGATACTTTCACTAAAAACTCTAGTTTAGATTTTTTTTAAACTCATTTTCTGAAGAAGGATATTTTCCCACTATGTTGCTTAATTCAAACAATGATAACTCAACAAGAAATTAACCAAATCATTTATTTATATATCAAAACAATCTGTATGAAACAGTGAAGAGGATGAACCTCAATCAAAGCTGTAATTAAAAAAATAAAATTTTTATAGCTAATTAAGTATCAAAATTACTGAAAAAATCTCAATTTTTCGATTCATCGTTGATGAAAAAACTGTTAAAAAACTATGCATTTTTATAACTTGATTGAGGCTCATCCCATGAAGAATAATATTAGGCATAATTTGCAACTAGAATTGTGACTCTGTACAAATTAGAATTTAAGATATCATGTTTCAAAAAATATGCTAATTAGCTCATTAAATATTAATTCATTAATTAATAACTAGTGCAATATGATTTTTTCCCACTTAAATGAGTTTAAACATACATTAATGACCTACTGTGAAAAAATTGTCTTTTTATAGTTAAAATTTTAAAAAAAAATCGTCAAGTGTAAACGTACACTTTAACTTCAATTTTCTCAAAACTTTAATTTTCTTAAAAATTCTCCACCGTTAACATAATATCCCAAAAACTAATAGATGTATTTGCTTGAAAATGTCAGTATGTATTTTAAACAATATGGGCAATGAAATGAACCAAAAGTTCTATTGTTGGTGATTTACTTTTTCATTTGTAGGCGTTTTTAGAAAAATGAAGTTGCGAATATATGGAAAAAATGCATATATACGTATATTTCTACCCATAATTTCTTTGCATCTCAAAATGTTTCGTTGATTTTGGTTCATTTCATTCATCATTATAATTTGTAATTTGTGCGGAAAAAAAATCGGATAGTTGCCCTACCATTTCGTATAGAGTGTTAACCGTTTAGGTTAAATTTCTTTAGAATTTATATACATTTTCCTATTGCTCAAAATATACTACATTTTCAAATAATTTTGTTGCATTTATAGCATTTTGTATTATAATCTATACTTATAATAAAGCTCAATGTGTGTGTGTGTGTGTTGGCGCTCTACAGACCAGACCGTTGGACCTACAGCTACCAAATTTGGTACATGTATGCCTTGGAGGTCGGGAATGTGCACCTCGGAGCCCTTTTTTCGAATTTTTAATTAGAGTTTGAATTAATTAAATTTTAAGCGAAATTTCGACGATTTTCCGCTATAACTTCCGAAAATAGTATCGCACAAACATGATTTTTACATCAATTTAAAGATTAAAAAATTAGTTTTCTAAAGGTATCAGTGTTTTAATGTATAACTTAAGCTTCTATTTTTAACGAATTTTTCAAGAAATATTTTAACCATGTTTTTCAACAATATATTTCGGACAAACAATAAAATTTAATCTGCACGAGCACGTCAAGGGGGAAAAATTTGGTTTTTATCAGCGTGTTGCCATCCTATTGACGGAAGTTCAAACTAAAAAAAAAAACAATATCATTACAAATTAAATCTAAAGAAATGCAACTTTTAGCACGTGACTGGATAAAATAAAATAAATATAATATGTGACATTTTCTAAAATAAATAATGAACGAGCAAAGGGAAAAAAATAGCTTTTATTAAACTGTTGAAATCATACTGACAGAAGTTCAAATTAAAAAATTAATTAACTATGACTGCAAATTAAATCGAAAAAAAAATGTAACATTCACCACGTGATTGGATGAAATTAAATAAATATTAAATGTTATGTTTTCTAAAAAAGAAATACAATACAAAGGTTTCTATGATCGTTTGCAACATCTATATCATTAATTTAGTAAATCAGTGTTACGTGACTTTCGAACTTTAAATATATCTGGCAGAGAAATTATGAAGAGAGCAAGGCACAAATTGAAAATCTTAGACCCCATTACTTTTGGCGAACCAGCTGGTCGCCAAAGGCGTCTAGTTGACAATAAATGTAAAAACCGTAGTTTTAAATAGTTTTTAAAAGATCTAATTTTTCAAACTTTTTCTTTCGAACGCAGTCGGATATCTTAATATAAAGGTATTTGAGATAGTGGAGTGTTTTTAAATAGTTTCGGCATTTTAAATAAGTAGATACATTTTTTTTTTACTTAATTGCAGATTTAGGATTAAAAATTCGGTATTACGATGAGCGAATACTAAATATTTAATTTACGAGTGCACGAATACTTGTCGCAGACTGGTCTTTGTTTGCGAAGGGATTAATAATTGCTCTCTTCTCATAAAAATATCATTTTAGCTAATTTAAAATTAAATTCCTCGGGCAATTTATTTTTTGTTTTAAGATTTTCAGAAACTATTTTAAGTTTTTCAGTTCTGTATTTCAGAAACATGTAAATACAGTAACTCAAAAACGCAATAATTTAAACGTATAATATTTGGTCTGGGATTCTGTGACTAGAAATGTAATTTTGTGACAAAACTTTTGTTTATAGGGTATTTGGTATTCCAAAATAGATGAAATCACCAATTTTCAAATTTTGAGTTTAAAATTATCAGTGGACATGTGTGTAAATTCTATGAAAATTTCAAAAGGATCGGACAAATATTTTGCAAAGTATCGAAACGATTTTTAAGCCACCTTCTCACAATGTTTTATTTTATATTTTTAAACAACAAATTTTTAGTTTAAAATAGCTGATTCCCGGTGCGTTGTTGCTGCAGAAGAAATAATTTTGGATATATCGTTTGAAATGTAAAATAATTATCTGGTTTCATTAGGAATGATTGAAAGAATAATGTTTATTTTCGTATCGGAAATGAATACATTCATTGAAATTGAAGGACATATAAAGGAGAAGTGTAAATAATATTTATTCTTTTTTTTTTATTTTATGATTCAAGAGCTTTAGGGTAGGCAGTATTTCTTACAGCCCAGCATAGAACTGGATAGAGTCGGATGAGCGCTACGGCAGCTCGTAACAGACATACAGACAACATCCATTTTTATTTATATAAGATTATTTAATTTTACTATGCCCATAACCATCCCGTATGTATAAGTAATAAGTTCAAAATTTCATCGTAATCGGTTGAGCGGCAAGGCAGCGCATAAGATATACAGACCAACATTCATTTTTATTTACATAAAGAAAAACACTTTTTCATAGCTTTATTGTTTACTTGTAACTTTGATAATGTGACTAGCCTTTTTGAAATTAATATCCACCCCCAAATGTGAACAATTTTTACTAAATTGAAAATTAGCTTTTTTCTTTTAAAATTACAACATAATTAAATGATTGGTTTCATTCTGATAGATTTGGGTATACCCCACTTATTAGGAAAATGCATTATTTTATAATAAATAATAAGTGGCAAAGACCATGTAAATCCAAATCTGAAAGTGGTTTTGGTAGTTGGCTATCAAATTCATTAATGCAACCGAAATTAATTACTTTGTGTATGCTTATTAAATCATTTGAATTTCAACATGGCAAATTTTACGACTGCTTTTCACAATATAGTCTTGCTCCATATAAAAAAATAATGCTTAAAAATTTGTATATTTTTACAAGTGTTTGTATAAAAATATTTGTAAAAATTTGTATTAAGTATATGTATTAGTAAAAATTTGTTTTTAAAACCATTCATATTCAATTCGAGTTTCTAGAAATTTTGCTTGTTTGAAATGATATTTTAAATTTATATTTCATTTAAATAGTTCATAGTTTAATTTTAATTAAATTCATTTTTAAATTTCTTTAAAATTTAAATTATTTTTTTAAAATTTTTCAATCCTTTTTTCTAATTATAACTAAGTTAAAACTAGAAAAATTATTAACTATGGAAACAATAAAATTTCATTAAATTATTATTTACCGCTCATAAATTGGTGATAGCTGTAAAATGATTATAGCATTCAATATAAGTTTTTTTAATTATGATATTTCTATGTTTGAATCTTTGAACAGACTTTTCTCAAATTAATTTTTCTTAAATCATACTTACTACAAAATGTTACTATGAAATGAAACGCATTTTATTCAAACTCTACCTGAGTTTTTTTTTTTTTTTTTCTGTAAATTCAAAAATATCAACTAATAGTACAAGATGTCGAATTTTTTAGCTCACTGATTAGAAAAATCCTTAAAAGTAGCAGAAAAGGGAAACAATTAGATATTTTTCAAAAAAAAGAAGAAAAAAATCATATATTTTTTTACACATTTTTTTTTCCGGAACTAATTTAGATATCCATAATCCAGGACCTAAATTCATTAAATTTGTTAAGATGAATCTTGGAAAAAAAATTGGTCATAAAATATTAAAAATTGAATAAGAAAGCATAATTTTAAAAAGGCTGAAAATTTGAAAAAAAAAAAAAATTTACATCTCTAAACAAGAAAAAAAAATTTTAATCTTAATTTATCAAATTTTTATTCACCCCGAGTAAAACAAAGCAAAGTTTGTTGAAGAAGTAGAAGAAAAAATTTTAACGTATCCTCCTTTCCCATTTTATCTGTTATTAAAAACGCATTTGAACGCAAATGAAACACAATATAAATTCGTTAATTTAGGATACTATTAGCCGCTTGCCGGGGATTAATCGCCAAAGATAACCAGACAAACACGCCAAATTCTCACCACTGGTAAACAGTTTGTAAGTTAGTGCGTCTGTGCTATGCTAGGCAAGAGATAACACTTATTAGAGTATGCGAGATAGTTTTGGACAGTACTCCCGCTGGTTTAGAAATTCTTAGTTAAATATTTTTTGCAGCACTACTGATTTCTGAGAAGAGCAGCCGTCTCTGTAAAAAATATTAAAACGCCGAGCAAGACGGGAACAAATATGGCGCCCATGACATCCAGTTTTCAGAAGAAATTGTTTTGATGTCTGAAAAATACCACTTGTGGATTGTAAGTAGTTTATCATTCCTTCCGCTCATACCCCGCCCCTATCTCACATGTCATTTTTGGTTGGGCGGGATCAAAAATCGATTACAGATTGCTCAAAAGCGCGGAGTAGTTCATTAAAGAGGGGAGGGGAAGGTCTATTTTTCCGCAATGCATCATTTCTGTGGCACCCAACTGTCATTCGGCTTGGGGTTTAAGAGTTGCATGCAGAAAATGGTGACCTTTCACCATTTCCTTTTTCATCTTCCGCAATCTCGGAAAGGCACGTGGAGGAGGAGTGGCCAATCAGATGCAGGATGCAGTCGTGATGACGTGAGCAACAGGAGGGTTCGTCTGGGAGCTGGAGCATTACCTAGGTGACGGGGAGACGCGTTACCTAGGAGACAGCTGGAATGAAAATCAAGGACAGTGAATTCTGCGAAGCGGAAGGGGGAAGATAGGAATGGGGCGGAGAGAATTCTATTTTTAGCCAATATGAGATCTCATGAGATAGCTGGGGTTCGAAAAAAAATCGATTCGAATGTCGGGATAATTGATCGATAAATGAAGAAGTAGCTGAATTTCGTGCTACTGAAAATATGAAATAATTTTATGGGGTTCTAATTTGGTGTTAATGTAAAATAGAAAATTTGGTTAGGTATAAAATAGGTATGTAAAACAGAAATATTTTTGATCCTCTGACATTCGGATGGATGGTGTTGACTTTTTTTTTTTATTGCATTGTTATCTATTTCATTAATGGTTTAGATGGATATTTTGGGAATGAATTTAATAAACATTTTTGATAAAGAGAAGTATTAAGTGAATATAAAGTCTTGTCTTGTCTAGGGTGCGTATCTATGATTTTTAAATTTCTTTTTAAGCGGAGTATGTTCAAATTGGATGAACGTATACACATATCTTAGGATTACGATATAAACCAGTAATTGATTTTCTTTAAAAATTTCTGAATTCCAAGCAGTTGTATAATTGACATGAGTAATTTTTTTTAAATGTAGTTTATATAAAGTTTCCGAGTTTGCTCTGTACCTAACATTCGTCATAGATATTTCACTTTCTAGGATTATGGGATTTTAGTATTATTAATTTAAAGAATTAATAATACTGAAAATTGTATCTTTTATGAAAATATTATTGTTTCAGCTTAAATAGCATCATTAACAGTTTTCAGCTCGTGAAACTACCTTTCGTGGTTCAGCAGATATATTGAAAGCTAGTACAATACTTTTAAAAATGGCAAAAAAAAAAAATAATAATAATAATAACAAAGAATTAAATATTTTTTATTTAAAAATATTTAATTCTTTATTTTTAAATCTTTCGATATAAAATTTTAATTATGAATTGTAATATTCATATCTGAGTGGTTTTAAACGATCACGATCTTCGCTCTTCTTTTCTCATCAACTTCCTCTTCGTCCCTCTCTTGGTTTCACCCCCTCGGATACCACGTGATCTTTCTCCTTCTGGTTGCCACGCAACCTTCGTCGTTGGGAGCAGAGGAGCCGGTGTCACAGCACCCTTCGATAGGGAATTTTGAATCTAAATTTCAGTATTCAAATCTGAGTGGTGTTAGAGGTAATTGGTTTTATTTTGGTAAAGGTAATTGTTTTTTTGAGACTGAAAAAACTGTTTTCAGTCTCAAAATATAACAATTGAGGTTAGTTTCGTTTTCGTTTTGAAGCATTTTTTCTTGTCTTAAGCTATTTAATTAAAAATATTTTTTACAAGTCAGTTTAATGGAGACAGGTCTTCAGTTCTATATAAAATTCCTTACCCAATGATATAAATCATTTATAATAACTAAAGGTATTAAAAATTAAGTATTTTATAAAAGTTTTAAAAAATTAAAAACATTTTAGAATCAAAACCAATTTAATAATCTGTAGAAAAGCTACTTTAAATATTACTGTTCTCAGGAATTATTTTTGAAGAAAGCTATTGTATGGGTCTGAATATGGATATTATGTATTTTATGCTTCTATCAGCGGCGTGCTTGCAGAAAATGGCGCTCAAGCAAATACCAAAGCAGCGCCTCTCCCAATATTTTAAAATTGTAATCTCAATATAAGCACCACCCTTACCCACCTAAGAACGCTGAATGATGGGGAGAACTAAAATTAAATCTAAATGATTATTTAAAAAATGATTTTTAAATTGTGATACATTTAAATTATTCAACAGATTAATTTTATTCCTAAGAATGAAATAATATAACAATTATAAAAGCAATATATAATTTAAATGAACTAAAGGATTCGAAATTACGTTTTAAAACATAATGGTTGATAAATTGAAAAATATATAAGACATAATTCTTTCAAAGGAGCTCTTCAGAATACCAGTACAATTCAAGATTTTTGTAGTAGTTATATTAATTTGCCATATCAACAGTTTAATTCATTTATATAAACATCGTGTTACACTGTTTCGCTATTTGTCTGTGTTTATTTTTCTCGGATTTTTTAAAGTGCTATTAAATATTGGAAAGGATAACTGCAAAGCACCAAATGATTTATAAATTAAATAAATAATTTATGATAAATGATTTATAAATTAAATTTTATAGACAATTCTTCAAAAAAATTAATACCATGATGGATTTTTAAAATTTATCATAAAATGAATAAATTTAATCTATTAACTGAGTTTTAATTAATGATATATTTATTGAAAATCTTAATTAAATTATTTTTAATAAAACACTACAAATAAACCTGAATTGGATTTTCAAAGTCATTAATGCAATGTGTAACAACGAATGTAGAAATCCAATTCAAAACAATGTTTTTAAAAAATATATTAATGTTAATTTTTTTACCAAGTTAAGAGTTCACTAATTAATAATACAATATTTCAATTGATTATTTGAAATTATTTTTATTTTAATATTTATTTGAAAATTTTGCTACGGTTACTGAAGGAAATAAACTTATAGAATTCAGAATTATCTATTCATCGAATTAAAGTAAGAAATAGGCCATGTTAATATATTTATAAAGTCATTAAAATATTTATAATTAAATTACTATAAATAATTCTCTTATACGTCTTCCAAAATTTATGTTATTTTGCTTTAAAATTTTGTAACATTTACAAAAAAATTTCCTATCATTGCGAAAAAAATAATTAATTAAAAAATATATATATTAAAATAGGATTCTTTTTGGGAGAATGAAATTGTTTTGGAAAGCAAAAGCTGCTGTTCGGCAGTAAAGAATAATTATTTAATTTTTTTAAAATCATGTATTTCGCTTTTTATCGGAATTAAAAATATCAAACAACTTCTACTAATTGTCCCGATAATTTGCAACTATGAATTTTTTAAATTCAATTTCTCAAATTTTTAGGAAAATCTATATGGTGTTAGAAAATAGCATGTGGCCATGGAGAAATGTTTATACTTTTTAATCTTTTTTAAAAACGTAATATAATTACAGTTCTTATTTAAATAATTATTTTTGGTATTTTAGTCTGATTACAACATGCGATTGCAGCACATGGTAGACATTTCTAAAATATAAAATGTAATTTTCACTTAAAAGATTTCGAAAAATTGCTATGGGATTTTCAAATATTTCTTTGTTTACTTTCTGCAGCGTCATCTATCGACAACTCTTTGAACTACCAAATACGTACTTTGGCGTTGACGTGCTTGTTTTGATCTCACAAACGTTCAAACGTCAATTTTAGAATCTGAAAAATTGACGAGTTATTCCTGGTAAGTATATATTTACCTTTTATGTGAAAATAAGCGTATTGTTCCGATTAAATGGAAATAAGAATGCAGCAGGATGAATTTGGTGCGTCTAAGAGATCTTGCTCTAACAGTGAAGCCTATTTTTGAATGACGTTCGGCCATCATACTCGTTAATATATCTTTTTGGAGCAGTCCTTTCAATGCTCTACAGAAGGATTTTATTTTACTTCTTGTGTATTGTATTTTATTGCGGTATGTAATTATAGTAGTTGATCAGTAAAATCTAACATGAAGAGATTTTAACTTGAAAGCATAATTTTTTAATGATCATGATTTCTTTCGCGGCGTTTTTTGAATTTCCCAATCCATTAAAAAATTAATATTTGTTGGACCAATCTTGCCAAATTTTAGTTTTTATAAGAAGGGGAGGGCACGAGGTTGAAAATTCAGTCCGAGATGAGATTTAATATAATGATAGTATACATTTAGATCGTTCATTAACGAAAATGATAAAGAAAATGGCGTTCCAACTTTCTGCATAGTTTTTTACTAATAGTGTATAGCAGACGGCGAAAGTGTGAATGATATAGTGGTAAAGGAAATAGCGTAACATTCAGGAGACCGGTGTTCGACCCTCGGAGAGTAATTTTTGTTTCCTATTAATAATTTATCTTTTTATTTATTCCAAATTAATTTAACAGTTTACAAACAGTTATAATTTATGCGTTTTTCATTTATTATTATGAAAAAAATATGTATTCTCCTAATTCTTGAATTGAAATTTAATTCTTAACTGAAATATTATAAGTACAAATACAATTTTGAAAAATATTCAGAATTAATTAAATTAAATTAACAATTTAAGATGGTTTCAATTAATATGATACTTATTTTTATATGAAAAAATTAATGTATTTTCTATTAATACATAAGTTATAACTTATTTTTTAAAAGAAAAGTGTTCATGCATATTGTTCTTGAATTATAACTATAATTTAATTCTCAAGTATTTAAATAATTATGAATCCAACTTTTACTATAAATTATTTCAAAATAAATATTTTTATCTTAAAAATCATTAAAAGTTTTAATTCTTAATAAAGATAAAGTATTTACTTTAACTCTGCGAAGTTGTATTTATATTAGGAATTATGTATTTATATAAGAGAGCAGCTGAAATAAGTAAAATTATACCCTCAAACATTTAAAGTGTTAATAACAGAACAGAAAAAGTAGAAATCATATGTTAAATTATGGAATGTATAGGCAGGTGGTTCGAAATTTTTTTTAACATACGATATGTTTTGTGCTCTGTCGGATTTTCTGAAGAAAACCAAATATTTTTTGAAGGTAAATGATTAAAAAAAAAAAAACTTTTCTTATAAGGTTTCTTTTATGTATAATCAGTATTTATTAATTTTTTAAGATATCAAATGTATTTAACTTGCATGAAATGTTTTTATAATAATTACCATTCTTTTTCTTGTATCCAACAAAAAAATTTAATGAAATATTTTTTATGTCAGTAACTTAATTAGCATTTATCATCATTTAAGTTAGAAATATAATTATTTTTCCTGCTTAAAAATAAAATTATAATTCAACTATCAAGTCAATGAGATTTTTGAGGAATATTTATTTTTAAAACATTCGATTTTGATTGATTAAATGAGTTACATATTAATT
>JAPMOQ010062052.1:283579-298573 GCA_026543055.1 Argiope trifasciata
TTTTTTTTCAAATTTATATTTATTTAAACTATTTATCACATCACTTCTTTTTAATTTAATAATTAAGTCCATAATAAAGCCCTGAAAATTAACCTATCCAATAAAAACGCTTTTAATTTTCTTAGTTTCTACTTCTGAATTAAAAAAAAACATATAAATTTCTTAATATTTGGTTCAAATAGGAATTAATTTCATAACAAATCCCTCAGATATAAATCTTTATTATATATGCATATTAGCTGAGTCAGTTTTATTGCTACTACTTTATTCCTTTGTTTAAAATTTGAACATCAAGATAACACTATATATTTATATAATTAGCCAATTTGAAAGGAGCACAGGTGGTTTTACAAATAGGAAAATAATTTCAAGTACACGCTCCAGTATTTATACTGCTACTTTAACCTCCATATGATTTATGTAAAATTACCGACCGCTTTCCTAAAGTTTAATATGAAAAAATTTCTGATATGCTTCATGCAAGAAACAACTACAATTTGAGAGCGATTCGAGAGTCCCGCAGCTTCGAGAGCGATTCAAGAGTCTCGCAGCTTAATACCATTTTTAGTTGCTGATAAATACGATTTCGTGTTGCATAGTCTTTCATATTTTGGGGACTTCCATCCCAAAATCCTTTAAGAATTTGAACAAGCTCAAAGTTTTGCCATTCATAATCGCTCAAATGAAGAAGGAAAGTATCAAGAAGGAGGCAAAAATTTCTTGGCGAGAGGTTATTCCAAGTATTATTTGCCACAGCCAAGAAATTGCTTTCAAAAGGCCACGTCAAAAGACATCGGAGCACAGTAAAAGAGTGTGTTTTTAAAATTTTTTCTTGCATCTCTTTGCCCAACTGTTGAAAACATTTTATTTTAAAACTAGGATAGTATCTGTACATAGAAGAATCCACAACAACATTTGTCAGCATTTCATTTTGTACTTCTGGTGTTTTTGTTGGCAAAATTGCTCTGATCATATGTTCATCAAGAGGAAGCTGACGACTTTCTACATAAGTACTAAATGCTGTTATATCCTTTTGAATTCCAGAATCGTGAATCCAAGTCTGTAGAGGTAAGTATCCTCGTCTGCGGTCAAATGATGTTACAGAAACCTTCTGCTCTTCTGTCATCTCATTCCACAGTCGCAAAGCATCTTCAACCAAGTAATATTTGCACGCCAGAATAAAACAAACGGAAACATCAAATTTTTTTGTTTCGATTAATATCCTGGCAGTCTTTGGTTCATCGATTGTTAATTGTTTCGTCCAATACGGGCGAATATCCTTCAGCAGCTGAGTGTCAAGAATGAAATACTGATTTTGCTTCCAAATCCAAAATTCCCGAATCATATTCATGATCAAATGCCTGACCTTTGTGCGGCATGATGAGGATAACACCAAAGTTGTGAGTTTATCAACAGCAACATCTAAAATGTTTTTCAAGGTCAGTGTTCCTGTAAGTAAATAATCAAAAACGAAGGGTACATCATATTCAAATGCAAGTTGATAGACATCATGATTATAAAAAACAGCAAGAGCAATTTCAGCATAACTAAGAGATGCTAAGGAGGGTACGGATAAATCCATCACCAGAAATGGAGCAGAACCTGGAAAAAAGAAAAAGAAAACTCAAACTTAAAGAAAGAAAGGGAAGGAAAAGGTAGATTTCAATACAGATATTCAGAGAAAAACAAAAAAAGCAACAATAATAAAAAATTCAGCGTAAAATCATTAAATTTACGAAGTGTGACTAAAATAAATAAGAGTTTTGATTGTATTTGAAAAATTGAATCAAACCGTTAAATTAAATAAAAAACATTTTCTTTTCGACCAATGAATCTTAACAATGGCATTCTTTTATAAAATAAATTAAAAGACATTTCAAAACAATATTCATATGTTTTTAAAAATATTATTTATAAGCAGAAGTTTTTTTTTATTTGCAACTAATAATTTATTTAAAATTTATCACCATCACTGGTGAAATTTTAAATTCAATAACAAGAAATTAATCATCAAACACTTTGCACAAAACATACGTCGATTTCACTTTTTAATAAAAGTATAAAAATGCTGGATTATTTTTTTTCATAATTATAGTAGATGTGTAGCAGAAATTCAATTACACAATTGATTTCACAGGTCAAACAAATTTAGTTTCATAACTCCCCTTGTATAAGCCACTACATTTAGGAACTATAAAATATGCAATGGAATGTTCAAAATGATTAATGCTTAGTATAAATATTTTATTAAAATAATGAATAGTTTTATTATTTGGTAGTTTCACAACAACTAAATAATGTGCCATTAATACTAAATACTGCAACCACACATTTCAAAATTTATGAATTTTATTAGCATTGTCACAAAGGACTGCTGTATTATAAGCAGTTGCATACATTTAGAGCCTACCATTTTAACAGAAAGATATTTTGTGCCATCTTTCACCTTTCATAGCAGTTTTTAACTGTGGCCTCTATGGGAAAATACAAGTGTTTATGAATTAAGTAGTGGTTGTTACATATGGGAAGCATAGTTAAAAATTGTGAATGTATGGCATTAAACATAGTTTCCAACATATTATAATGAGGGAATTAAAATAGATAATTGGCACTTTTTGTTGCACAAATTAAAACATAGTATATAACAAATTTAAAAGAAAAGAATACATATTTTTTAACATTAAAACTAATCCATTTAAGCAATGGTATATTAAGAGACAAACAAGTGCATTAGGATGAATTAGAATTTAAAAAAATCATTTATCTGAATAGTTTTTGTATACAGTGCTTATCAATAGTTTAAAAATAGACAAATATTTACAATTTGCTTCATCATATAACCTACTTTGTAATATTACAGAAGACTTCTTTTATTAGTAAGAGGAATATAATAAAAACATCTAAACATCAACAAAATGACTTAAATAAATGTATCTACAATCAATCTTCAAAATTATACATAAATCATTCTAAGATATTGATAAGCTCAATAAACGAGTCAATGACTTAGATTTTCATCAGAAATATTAGTCATTTTTTTAATATTCAACTCAAATTTAAAATACAGATTTAATTGAATTTGTTTCACATAAATTAATAAACATTAAAATTAAAATAATTGTGAAGTAAAAAAAAAATTCCAAATGAATGGTTTTGTTTTATTTATTTAAAAATATATCAGCAAAACTCGTAAAAAAAATAATTTTCTTAAAGGCTTTGTCTAAGATAAATATTTAATAATATATTATTATTATTTTATATTTTATTATTTTTGAAATACAGTAAAATATTAAGAAATAAAATTTACTTTCGAATGACTTCTGAAAAATTTACTTTCGAATACCTTAAAGGTAAATCAGAGCAAAAAATTTAAATAGCAACATTCCAATTTAAAAAAATAGCTAATAGGTAGTATATATCTATATAAAATTGTTAATTCTTTGACAATAAAAAAAAGTGCTTAGTTTAGCTGTGGAAGATAAATGCAATTTCTCATTAACAGAATGCTAAACATTAATAAGTTAAACCATATTCAGTTCACATAATTATATAATATTATATATTTATATAATCTATATATTTGAGGAAAAAAAAAACAATGGAAGTAATTATATGGTAAAATTACTTTCCTTTATAAATATCATTTTAAAACTCATAATTCATATCATTTTTCACATTCAAAGCATTTACTCACTGATGTTCTTGCGATTTTAAAACAAAATATACCTTAAATTTTATAATCAATAGAATTAAAATATATATTAGAAAATAAAGTTACTAAAAACATAATTGTATATAGGTTAAAAAAAGATTTACATAGATTTAATAGCAACAATGCACCAAAACATCAAAAATAAACTTCATTCCAGAAAAGAGTGAAGAAATCAAAAGAAATAAAAAAAAAAAATTCATTAAGTTGAATCAACAATTTAAGTTAAAAAACAACGAGATGACTTTTTTCATGAGAAAATGAATCAAAATTTGGCAAATGATCTGAAAATTTCATCTGTCATTTGAAATTAATTAAGATTTGGTTTATATGTAGTACAACTAAAATTGCTTATCATTATATAATGAATTAAAATCATAAAATAATTTTTGTTTCTGCACTATAATCTAAAATTGTCTGTTTTACATTAATAAATATTTTAACTTCAATTTTTATAGTTATATAAACTCTTTAGTAAGCATGAATAATAATTAAAAAATTTGCTTATAGTTTTCATATGCTTCTTAATTCATTACATTTTCACTCTGATGAAGAGATTGCAAACATTAAATAAAATGCAAATTTAAATTAAAAATATATAAAACAAAATTTAGTGCTGAATCAAAATTAGTCATTAAAAAATTATAAAATATTTTAATAGTAAAGAAACAAAATTGTTAAATATGTCAAACTATTTCCAAAACAGTACCTCAAATTCAGTAACTTAAAAAATTTCAGAATTATCTCATTGTTGTGTTCCAATATATGCACTTTGTAATATTTTATTATTAATTATCATTTTTCCTCAAATAATGTTAAATGTGTGTGGATTTAGAATAAACAAACAAAACAAGACACAAATCTTACTACTAAAAAAAACATTTGATTTCTAAATATACCTTTTATACATATATTAACATAGATATGTGTATAAGTACATATTTGCTTCAATACATCACACTGAGCTCAATATTATGATCAGAATTTTCTTTAATTAAATCTATAGAAATTTTCAAACTGTTCAAAACGATATATTAAAAAAAAAAAAACATGACTCATCAGTAGATCTATTTTTAATAATTATCCTATTGAATTCTACTTTCCTCAAGAATTTTAATTAAAGCAACAAAAGTTCATTCTTAAAGTTTGAAATTTTAGACAAGTAAAATCAAACCAAGTATTATTTTTTCTCACTTGAAATATTAAATGTCCATTGCATGCAACATATTTTTAGCCAATTAAAACTGTAATAAGTGATTATTCAGTTGATGTTATTTTAAATTATTAATAAGCATCTTCAAACCATTTTTTAGAACTAATTTAATATACTCACCCCAGTGTGAATGTAAATGTAAAGTAAAAATACCTAGAATGTAAAAACCCTCTGTGTGTCTCACTCTGCTATTGTTGTCTTTTCTTTGGTTTGGTCTGCTAAACCGGCTGAGATCCGAATACGATTCAAAATTCCGTTCTACGGAACGATTCGCTTGGATGGTAATCTTTGGATCATGGCCCTTGTTTATGGTTGGATTGAGCATAATCGATTTCGATTCGAAATAGCATCGAGGATCGCTGAGAGAGAGAGGAGGATTGAATGGTGAAGTAGAATCCAAAAATATTGCGAGTTACAAAGAATCAAGAGAAGATTGTAGATACGGTGTCGGAATTTGCTGAAAATTTACTTGGCTGGGGTTTTGATGTAATTACTGATTAGAAATACGTTTAAATTAGCGGGCAAATCAATTGAAAGATACCTTTAACTCAGTTCCCTAATAAATAAATTTCACGAAAATACAAATTTTAATGCATGATTTTAAAATGTTAGATTGATAACACTTTATCAAGTATAATTGTAGGAATAGAAAGTATTTTAGAATGTTCATTTAGTTACTGTAGTACAGTTATAATATTAATATATATTAAGCATCTATTTAAATAATATTATACTCAAAAATGCCCTAGGTATTTAATTAGTAATAATTAATATAAAAAATTCTATATATTTAAAACAATAAAAAAATAAGAATTAATCTACCAACATCAACAACTGGAGGAATTTGCCAATTTAAGTCTTATATGAAAGCCCATGGATTTTAAATATATTGTGGTGACATCTTAATAAGCCAGTAACTACCACTAAACATTGGTGGCCATTTTTGTGTTGTGGATAAGTTACTGGACTCCAAACCCGAACATCGCAGGTTCGATCCTTAGCGGAATTTAACCTACGTATTGGCACAATTCCGCCAACACCTACGCCAAATTGGTGACCCAGACGTGATATTGTTGAATTCTTTCAAAAGCATACGAATGTTGGGATACAGGCTACTACAATCGAGTGGCGTTAAAGACGTGGATGGACCGCTCATTACTTTAGCTGGTGAATAAAGCAAAGTTAGGGGATCAATCAACCGTTTTCGGTTTAAGTCAACTAGAAGACCATAGTTCTGTAAAAATTCAGAGCCAATGATAGGTTTTGAAACATTGGCGACTATGAACAGCCAGTCGAATTTTCTTCGTAAACCAAGATCGAGTTTAACTAATTGTGTTCCATAAGTTTTAATTGGCGTTGAATTAGCTGCAAACAGTTTAAATTTTGAAGGAGTCCGATTACTTAATTTTGATAAAGGTATGACTGATACATCAGCACCTGTATCAATCAAATAACTTTTATGAATCGAATTATCAAATATAAAGAGGCGTCAATTTAAACGGCCATGGTCGTTGGCCTCCTCAAGCAACCGGCCAATTTAGTTTTCCGAGACTGATGGCGAGTTAGGATTTCTAAATTCGCAAGGGGAGATGCACTTTTTAGCATTTACACCAATTTTAAAATGGTACCAGTAGAATTTATGATGAGTTGAACTAGATCTGGATCTTTTGTTTTGCCCTCTGAAGTTTCTGGACTTGCTACGTGACCTTTGACGATGTGCAAATTCTTCGAATTTTTTTGTGAGTGATGCAATGCTGGCTTCTAACGTTTTGGCTTCAATGGTTGATGAATTGTTAGTATTGGATTGTGCAATGGAAAATTATCCTGAAGAATTGTAGACACTAATTATTTTATCTGCCATTTCCGCGATATTGTTCAGTGAATCTTTACTAATATACAATATGGCTTTACTTGTTGAGGCAAACGCTGAAGTCAAAGTGATTTTAAAACTTCTTGCGAGATAGAATTGCCAGCCAAACATTTCATATGCCGCAATAAGTCAGATGGGCGTTTATCGCCGAGATCAATTTCAGGAAGTAGTTTTTTCAATCGAAATTCTTCTGCGTAGGTTAATCGGGTTAGAAGAGCATTTTTTAAAGTTTCGTATTTATTCTCACTTGGCGGATGCGATAAAACATCTACAACGAACTCTTAACACATTTTCGTCAAGCGCTGCTACGACGGTGTTAAATTTAGTAATATCTTGAGTAATGTTGCTATTGGAAAATTGAGCTTCAAGTTGTATAAATCAAAGTTTTGGTTTATTTTCCAAAACACTGGCGGTTTAACAGCGATTCTTGTCAACTCAGAGTACATATTTGAGTTATTATCAACCATAATGAAAAGATGACGTAATAACGGTATTAAAAAGAATTTAACGTACCTTGTGGTGACATCTTAATAAGCCAGTAACTACCACTAAACATTGGTGGCCATTTTTGTATAGTGGATAAGTTACTGGACTTAAAACCCGAACATCGCAGGTTCAATCCTTGGCGGAATTCAACCTATGGATTGGCACAATTCCGCCAACACCTACGCCAAAATATCATCAGCAACTATTTGATGTAAAAGTTGATACTGTAACCGTAACTATTTTTCTCGGCCCTCTATTGACCGTTGTGGCATTCTAAAGTACTTAAGTAATGATAATAAACATGCATTACTCATCTCGCCTGCGATTGCTGTTTTCGCGCCGAAATGAAATCATATCGAAAGTATAAAATTGACATCAATGCAAGTTGTTAGTAAAATTAATCATTCAATCATCAACATAGAAGAGAGCCAATCTGAAAAAATACTAAGCATTTAATTAGTTGAAATTATTTACAGAATTATATACAGGAATTTTAGTATGCGATGGAGCGGTAACACACTCATCACAAAGTTCGCCGAAAAAGTTCCTATTTCGTTTTCAGGAATCTCTGGAGTTTAGTTGTCTCAGTAGCAGTAGAAAGTTTCACTACACTGGAAATCAATTCTCCAAGAAGAAATTTTCTAGAGGTCCAAACGATGAGTAGCACGTAGAGTTCGACCATAGCGGTTGATTAGTCGTGGTTGAAAAGTGGGAAATAGTTCTTCCTCAGAGATGGAAACAGGTGCTGGTTCTCCCTGAGAGGCAGAACAGGCGTTGGCTATCCCTGAGAGACGGGCACAGGCGATGATGAATTGCTCGGATTGTGGTCCTCTCCATCGTCACAAATGGCGGGATCTTCAATTCGCTTGCGAATATCTCTGTCGATTGGAGAACTCCCTTCAAGAATATAGAGACGCTGAATTGGTCGAAGTAAGTCTCCTTGCTTGGTGTGAACTTTGAAAAGACGTACTATTCCATCTTTTACTCTGATTAATTCGGTCACTTTTCCAAGAGACCAGCAGATTCTTTTAGTGGTGGTTTCTAATAAAACTATATCTCCTATGGAAAAGATATAACTGTTTCGTGATTTTTTTTTGCATAACTTCTGAGCTGCCCAAGATACTCAGACCGATACCTTTTTCTTAGATCTTCACGAAGTTTCAATCTATAACGATATCTTTTTTGCAAACTTGAAGATTTGATCTAATCCATATCTGAAACTCTACTCTCTTTAAGGTCTCTCAGAAACATTGTTGGAGTAAGTTGTTGGAGTTCCAGGTCTTCAGAAACATAAATTATTGGTCTGGAATTAATGACATTCTCACAATCGCAAATGATTGTTGAAAGCTCCTCATACTTTAAGCAAGCCTTGCCGAGGACTTTTCTTAAGATGGTTTTCATTAGACCTATTAATCTTTCCCCAAATCTACCCCACCATGGCGAGCTGGACGGGATGAATTTCCACTGTATTCTTGACACAGATGTGTAGTTTTCGATTTTTTGTCAATCTACTCTTTGTAGAGCTTGATTAGATGCATTAAAATTAGAACCATTATCAGTATATATGGTAGAAGATCTTCCACATCTTGCGATAAACAGACGTAAAGGGAGAAGGAATTTGTCGGTCGTAAGTGACGTTACTAGTTTAAGATCTATTGCGCGGTAAACTGCACAGGTAAATAAAACAATCCAAGCTTTGGATCTATCCTTTAAAAACAAAGGACCTCCTAGATCAATACCAGTGGATCCAAAGAAGAATTCCTTGAACAGTCTTCCGGCAAAGGTGCAGTTTGTATCTCGGGATGTTTAGCCTCAAATCCTTTACAGTTGATACAAGACTTTAGGACGCTGCGAATGGTTTTGCGACTTCTAATTAACCAATAATGTTCTCTCAAACTTGACATTAAAGTCTGAATTCCACAATGAGATCAAGTTTTGTGCTCATGCATAGTCATTTTATGAACTACAATATGATCAGGAGATAGAAGGATATGATATCTGAAATTTTCAAAATCTTTTCTCGTTAAAAGTTGTGTCTTGATTCTAATGAGACCTTTTGGATCAACGAAAGGACGAAGGTTTCGTAGCCTTTCTTCACTGACTGTTCTAAATGAGGTCTTTTGAATAATTTTCCAAATTGTGGTTTCAGCTTCTGCCAGTTCTTCAATTTCCAAATTTTGAAAGGTGTACAGAGTCACCTTTTTACAATTTCTGATAAATCTAAGTACCCAGGCTGTAATTCTCACAATCTTCTCGAAAGATGAAATATTGGTCAAGTAGTCAAATTCGTCGTTCTTTGTAACTGCCTAAGTAACTATAGTCTTCTTCTTCTCCGAATTTATGACTTCTTTATCGACCTTAGCTTCACTAACTGGCCAATGTTTCACATCTTTCTTGAGCCAAGATGGGCCATCATGCCACCGTTGACTCAACAGAGTGACCACAGAACAGCTTCTTGAAGGCAAGTTGGCCTGATTAAATGTTCTAGGAATTTGATTCCACTCATTTTTTGAACTGTAACTTCTTCTTTCTCTAACATGATTCATAACAAAATCTCCCCTCTCTTCTTCATTTTTAATCCAATGTAAAGCATTCATTGAATCCGTACAGTAAAAAGCAGTTACATCGTCCATATGTTAAATCTTATTTGATTGTTGTCCTGAGACGTATTCCTATAGTACAAGTGAGCAATTGAAGTCTGGAAATTATTACAGGTTTCAATGGATCTACTCGGGATCGTGACTGTACGAGTTGACAGGAAACCTTTTCTTCATTTTCGCTTCTCAAATATATGCAGGTTGCATATGATAATTGAGAGGCGACACAGAAAACATGGAACGATAGATTGTTTCTTTCTTTAAGATTAATCACCAGTCTTCTAGGGATAGTTAAATTATTAACGTAAGCTAAATCTCTTTTCAATTTCAAAAACTTTTTGGAAAGTTCATCAGATAGTTCAGCATCCCAAGACAATTTTTCTCTCCAACAGTCTTGCATCAAAATTTTTAATCTTAAAGTCACTGGACTCAATATTCCAAGAGGGTCAAACAGTTGATTTTATAATGACAATATCGATCTTTTAGTTAACGGAATTGTATCAAAAACTTCTTGTTTACAAGCACATCTTAATGTGTCATCTTCTGGGTTCCATTCAAGTCCCAATACTGAGACATTTTCTTCATGATCAAGGGATTCTTCTCCTGTTCGATGGAAGATGGATTTGTCCTCATTAAATTTCCATCCTCTGAAATGAAATTTAGCTATCATCATTATTTCCTTTGAGTGTTCAATAAATGCTTCTACTTCTTCCATAGTATCTAAACTTGTGACACAATTGTCAACATACATAGAAGTCTTCAGTTTTTTTCGCTATTCCTTGAAGATGTTCAGAAACATTATCTAAATGGTATGAAATAGTAGCACCAAGGAGGAAAGGACTTGCGTTTATTCCAAGTACTACACGTTTCTGGCGATAAATCTTTTTTATCAGGATCTCCGTTTTCAAACTATAAAAATCTTAAACAGTCTCTGTCCTTGTGATTAATACATATTTGGAGGAACGCTTTCTTTATATCAGCGATTATACCAAACGCCCCAGCTCGGAATCTATTCAAGATGCTTGGAATCAGTTCCACTAACTTAGGACCTTTTTCAAGACAGCTGTTGAGAGATAATTCATTCTTCTGTTTTGTGGAAGCATCACAGACCGGTCGAATCTTTGTTGTGGAATTTGTCTCTTTGATCACGGCCCTATGAGGTAAGTATGTGCAAAGAAGATCATCTAATCCTGTTATATTCACAGGTTCTATTATTTCTTCTTTCAACCATTCGTGGAAAACATCTACATAGCTCGCTAGCAAATTCTTTGCTTGACGCTTCTTCATTGTTCCCTTGAGTCTTCTTTCTGCGACCATTCTATTATTGGCAGGTGGTTGCATCCCTTCCAACCTGGGTAGAGATACTTAATACCGGCCATCAGAAAGTCTTTTCAGTGTTTTCGAAAAATGCTGCATGGACGCTTTTTCTTTTTCCGTCTTTGATTGTTTCTCAGCTAGATCTTTTTTTCCTATTGTATCAAGATTCCATAAAACTGTTTCAGAAATTCCTCCTGCCAATATTGAAGTAACAATCTGATCTGTATTTTCTTCTCCCTTTTCTCATCTCGTACGACCCACGACCTTCCATCCTAACTTTGTTTCGATAGCAACTGAACCAGAAGGTATTAGCTTATAACCTTTCCAGCAACGTCTGCTCCAATCAATAATTCTATGGGTTCATGATGCTGATCATTCAACTGGATATGGTTTTCAGAAAGTTCTTTTATCCACATCCCATCCGCAACTGGTGGAATTGTTGCACAGATTGTTTCTTGTCGAAGGACTTCAAAGTTAGAGTTATACGTCAGATCGTGGTCAGTGCGGAATGCTCTATAAACGTCGTGATGGCAGATTTCCGTTCTCGCTCCACCAAACAAGGAATGCCACAGTCTTTCTTTTCGGTGGGGTTGGTAATTCAATCTCTGCGCCGTACTTTTCAAAATGTATGATCTTTGAGAATCTGAGTCGATTATTGCCATTATCTTCGCTTTGCCCTTATCTCCTCTTAAGTAAATTGCTAGAAACTGTAGCAAAACATGAGGTGAAGACGAAACATTTGCCAGAGTTTGATCTTGTACGGGAATATCATTATCAGCTTTAGGCTTTGTTATTTCCTTGGGAGTCTGGATTTGATTATTATTGCATGTAATATAATGGTGTAATCTTCTGCAATTTAAACATTTGATTCTGGATTTACAAGAACTAGAAATATGATTAATTTTCAAATACCTAAAGCAACCACCTTTTTCCCTTAAAATATCTTTCCTTTGATCACCTGGTAAATTTTGAGCATATCTATAGTCAGCACTAAAATGATTCTTATCACAGAACACATACTGAGTGTTCTTCGAGGCTGTGTTGCTTTGTACTGAACAATAGAGTTCCATGCCTGTATTAAAATTTTTATTACGATTAAAAGACCTAATTACTTGATTTTTCCTGTTCTTGTTCTCTAACTCAAACCCACTGTTGGCTACGTTAATCTTATTTTCACCCTCAATTTCATTCCCAAGAGATTTCATTAAAGCGTCTATCTTGTTAAATTTCTCATCTGATTTGAGTGTTATGGAAGGCAAATGTCGTTCCCAAATTCTTAATACATCAATCGGCAAACACGACTCGACCAAAGGGTAAAGCATGGACGCACCCTTATCACAAGTAACACCCAGCATCTGTAAGGATCTTAACTGAGTTTCGATTCTATCGTACAATTTAATTAACGGAAGTTTATGTTCATTATTCAGAGCTTTATTTTAAACCAACCTCAAAAGTTCTCTTACATAGACCTCTATTAAGACATCTTCTGTTCCGAAACGTGCTTTCAGACATTCGATAGCTTGAACATAGCTTTCAACAATGGGGAAAAAAGACTCGACTACCTCTCTAGCTCTTGAACCTTAAAGGATTGGCTGCATCAAGTACTGATATTTATCTTCATTTGAAATATCAGGATTTGAATCTATTTTTTTAAAATAATTCCCAGAAAGATAACCAATCTTTTAGAGTCCCATAAAATTTTTGTAACTCAATCTTAGGCAATTTAAAATTTCTTTTTTTCACTAATTCTATGTGCATCCTTTTAGCTATCAGATCTATTTATGCAACGTTCTAGTTTCGTTTTAAAATATATAAATTTATCTTCATAAGATTCGGCACTTACGATTTCATTACATATACTTTCCTCTGTACATGTAACATCCTTCTTGATTAAATGAAGTATATCGTTATCTAAGTTTTGAATTTTCAAATATTTCTCTTTTAATTGACTCAGTTTACTAACATACAAATCAGAATAATCTACTTTCGTTTTCAAAAATTAAATTTAGTAAAACAGCCAAGATAAGAGCCTCTCATTTTAATTAATTCATTCGCTTTCATTTTTAATGGTAGTATGTTAACTTAAATGCTAATAAAACTGTAAATAAATATTCAATACAATATACACTTTTATTTTCAATCAATAAATGCAATATTCAATTCAACTTTATCAATATAGAGCATTTTCTTAAATAATATCTTTTTTAAAACACTCTCTTCCATTTTATTAATGTTCGCTTACTGTTTAAATCCAAAGAAGATATATATTTCTCATTAAATATTCAAAATATCCAATCACGTTCCTTTGATATATCAATACTTATAATAAAGCTCAATGTGTGTGTGTGTGTGCGTGTGTGTGTTGGCGCTCTACAGGCCAGACCGTTGGACCTACAGCTACCAAATTTGGTATATGTATACCTTGGAGGTCGGGAATGTGCACCTTGGAGCCCTTTTTTCGAATTTTTAATTAGAATTTGAATTAATTAAAATTTAAGTGAAATTTCGACGATTTTCCGCTATAAATTCCGAAAATATTATCGCACAAACAGGATTTTTACATCAATTTAAAGATTAAAAAATTAGCTTTCTAATGGCATCTTTGTTTTAATGTATAACTTAAGCCTCTATTTTTAACGAATTTTTAAAGAAATATTTTAACTATGTTTTTTTGATCACGTGACCGGATAAAAGAAAAGAAAACAATGACGGAAGTTCAAATAATAATAAAAAAACTATCATCGTAAATCAAGTCTAAAGAAATGATACTTTCAGCACGGGACTGGATAAAATAACATAAAAATAAAAAGTGATACTTTCTAAAAAAAAAAAAAAAAAATGCAAGGCAAAGGACTCTATAATCGTTTGCAATATCTAAATGATTAATTCAATAAATCTTCTTTATTTACAGTAAACCTGATTGAATTTAGACAGGATATGCATTGAACTCCCGACCTAATGGCATAGTTCTATAATCGTTTGCAATATCTGTATCATTAATTTAATAATTTTTTTTTCGATTTTTCGCTTTCTTTCAAAAAACATATTTAATATTTTGGCAACATCACCGAAAAATACATTTTTAATATTTTGGAAGCATAACCAATAATTAAAACTGACTGATTTATAAAATTTAAGAATATTATCAAGAAAACGGGTTCTTTTAGAGCTTTCCGTCCATCATCTTAAAGAAAATATTAATTTCAGGCCAATCAATGCCCGGAATTACTTCAAGGCCAATGAATACGTGATTTAATTGAAAATTTTAGAACGCATTACTCATGGCGAACCAGCTGGTCGCCAAAGGCGGCTAGTTATTTAAATATTTGAGCTTACATTCAGCTTGATCTAGGAGAAGTCGAGTCTGATACGGTGATATATCATATTGTCAGCATGGTAATAGGTAGAAAAGTCTTGAATAGTTAGTTATTTAAAAAATGTTTTTTTTGTGTGTTTATAAAATACGTGTTTTTCAAGGAAAACACCTATATCGATGAACTTAAAAAGCAAAAATATTAAATATATATACATAGAAAAAGAAAACCAAAAGCGTGACTCCACTCAAGGACCCCAACACAAGCTTCATTCATGTTATACTGACTAATATACTCTACTACCGACATCTCGAAACGAAAGTTGAATAAGTATAATACTAAGTTATAAAAAATGTTGCTGTATTTTTTGTTGTTCATTATATAAAAAAATGTTGTTGAAATTGTATTTTTTCAGGAAAGACAGGGATTTGTATAGTTAATATTAAAACGCAAAAATATAAAATAAAAGTATATAAGGAAAAAATAAA
>JAPMOQ010062052.1:298583-342280 GCA_026543055.1 Argiope trifasciata
CAATAAAGATAATTTTTAGGTTATTCATTTCTTTCCTTTTTTTAATGACACTGAACACAGGCATGCACGAAAGATATTTTTTAGGTTATTGATTTTTTTTCTTTTTTTAATGGCACTGAACACAGGCATGCTTGTGATCAGATCACTTCTTTCCGAGCATCACCAAGAGCAAATACTGAAATGTCTTTAAAAGGGATTTTCACCTGTCCAGAATTCCCTATGAGCTTTCCAGAATGCACCGACGAGTTTCTCCACATCTTTCTCGGTGATTCTCTCGCCAGCATTGCACAAGGCCAGCATCACTGAAGGGTTTGTGTAATTCTGAGCGTCTACACGCCTGCGCAGCTCGCTGACCAAATCCAAGACTTGGAACTTCCTGGGATCTGTGCAAGTGACAAGGAATGCATTGATGTAATGAGCCAGCTCTGTACTGGATACGTCCTCTATTTTCTTCCTACAAAACGAAAACAAAAGAATATTATCTAGGTAAATTTTCATTTTGTTTCTTCTTAAAATAGGTACACTATTCAATACCACTGGGCTTCATATTTGTGTTGAACTCGTGCACTGTCCAATACCATTGAATTTATTTCCTTGACATATTTATAACACTTCTTTCTAAATTTCTTTTTAAATTTCGCTTCAATCTACGAAGGGTGATCCAAAAAAAAGTTTAGAAAACAAAAGAAAAATGCTATATTAATAATAGACACAGGATACAAATGTGATTAAGAGACATATGTGGCAGTCCCTTCTCTATATAATCACCAAATCTGTTCAGGTATTTATCACACAGCCGAACAAATTTGTTTAACTTACCTTGAAAATACCAGGCACCTTTTTGAGCATCATCGTCTGATATGAACTTTGTTTCTCATTAGTGTTTCTTTAGAGCAGTGAAAACGAAATTGAACCAAATCCAGCTGTATGAAGGTGGTTCCAGATCTCTCTCATCAACCATTTCCAGCAATCTCTCCGACCGCTTCAAAAGAACGACAACATTTTGCCATTTGTGCTCTACTCATTGCTTCGGCCCCGAACACATCAACCATTTGTCTGTGAATGTCCGATGGTGACATATTCTTGGCTCACAGAAATCGTATCACAGCTCGAACCTCTGTGCGAGAACTCTTTTCAAGACGTCTTGCCATTATTGTCACGGTTTCAGGTGACCCTCCATTCATTTGTGGAAAATGGAGGACAGAATTTTAACAAGCCAAATGCGGTGAAAAATAAGAAAATAAAGCGCAATTATTGATAAATATAAATTCATTCAAACATTTTATTGAATTATTAATATAATTATTCAATATCTTTTTTTTCCAGAAAATTTTTGTAAAATATGTTGAAAGAGTTTTAGAGAAGTCGTATAATCATCAGTCCTAATAAACATGTTTTTAATTATTACTCTGCATGATCCTAGTGGATAAATCAAATTAGAAATAAAAAAAAAAACACCTTGATTTAGGACAAACGTGCAACTTTAGAGAAGAAAGCTCTATAAAAGTACCAATAATTGCATCTCATTAAAAAATAAAATTGTGCACTTGTAAATTGGAAAATTAAATTATTTACCGCTTTAATAAAAGTGTATTATTGAAAATAGTTCGATTAATTTTATTAAAACATTTTATTAAATTTAGTTAATTTTCTTAATCTATACTTATAATAAAGCTCAATGTGTGTGTGTGTGTGTGTGTGTTGGCGCTCTACAGGCCAGACCGTTGGATCTACAGCTACCAAATTTGGTTCATGTATACCTTGGAGGTCCGGAATGTGCACCTCAGAGCCCTTTTTTCGAATTTTTAAATTTTTAATTAGAATTTGAATTAATTAAAATTTAAGTGAAATTTCGACGTTTTTCCGCTATAACTTCCGAAAATATGATTGCACAAACATTATTTTTACTTCAATTTAAAGATTAAAAAATTAGCCTTCTAATGGTATCAGTGTTTTAATGTATAACTTAAGCTTCTATTTTTAACGAAATATTTTAACCATATTTTTTAGCATGTGACTAGATAAAATAAAAGAATGCCGGAAGTTCAAATAAAAAAAATTATCATCGCAAATAAATCTAAAGCAATACAACTTTCAGCACGTGACTGGATAAAATAAAAGAAACATAAAATGTGATATTTTCTAAAAAAAATAAATGCAAAGCAAAGGTTTCTTTAATCGTTTGCAATATCTAAATCATTTATTCCATAAATCATCTTAATTTACAGTAAACCTGATTGAATTTAGACAGGATATGCATTGAAATCCCGACTTAATGGCATATTTATGTAATCGTTTGCAATATCTGTATCATTAATTTAATACTTTTTTTCCCTTTGTCGCTTTCTTTAAAAAACACATTTAATATTTTGGCAACATCATCGAAATTTTTTTTTAATATTTTGGAAGCATAACCGATGGTTAGAACTGACTGATTTATAAAATTAAAGAATATTATTAGGAAAAGGTGTACTTTTAGAACTTTCCGTCCATAATCTTAAAGAAAACATTAATTTCAGGTCAATCAAAGCCCGGAATTACTTCAAGGCTAATGAATATGTGATTTAATTGAAAATTTTAGAACGCTTTACACATGGCGAACCAGCTGGTCTCCAAAGACGGCTAGTTTCAAATATTTCTTTAATGAGTCAGTTAAATATTTAAGCAGTAAGAGTTCAAACTAAATCCTTTTTCATGAGTGAATCCCAGCTTTCCTGTTCGGGCGCCAAATTATGTGGCAATCGAAAGTACTTGAGTAATGATAATGAACATGCATTACTCACCTCGCTTGCGATTGCTCTTTTCGCGCCGAAATGAAGTCATATCGAACGTATAAAATTGACATTAATGAAAGATGTTATTAAAATTGACCATTCAGTCATCAACATAGAAGAGAGCCAATCTGAAAAAATACCCAGCATTTAATTAGTTGAAATTATTTACAGAATTATATTCAGGAATTTTAGTACGCGATGGAGCTGTAATACACTCATCTCAAAGTTCGCCAAATAAGTTCCTATTTCGTTTTCAGGAATCGTTGGAGTTTAGTTGTTTCAGTAGCAGTAGAAGTGCCTTCCGTGACACCCGTTGTCATGAACAGTCAGTCCGTGTCTTGGAAGCTAGCCTAAAGCACGATGTAGTCACCGAGTATTATTTTAATGCATACATGTTAAATGTTATTATCCTAAATGGTTTTGTCCCCTTGCAAATCATATATTTAATGTCATTAAATGTATTTTTAATTATTTTGGCATGATTTATTGATTTTAATAGTCTACCCTGACAGAATTAAAATTTTGGCTCCCTTTCGGTCACAATAATTTGGCAGCCCAACGTTCGGCCCGAATCAATATTAAACATTTGAAACATCAATGTTTACATTCCAAGGCAGGGACTCGCTTTCTTTTTCAACTTTTTAGTTACCATCGCCAACATTTTAGTTACCATTAGAAAAAAAGAAACCAACTGAAGCTCTTCTCCCTGAAGAATGAAAAGTACCAGATCAGTTTTGTTATTGTTTTATAAATCTTACTCGTAATAGTTTGTAATTTAATTCCGTTACTGTCGACGAATTAATTTACCGGAAAAAAAAACTCAGTTTTAATTTAATCAAAGTAGATGTTTTGTTTTTAAACATGTTTCTCTTTCTTCACCCGAAAGTGTCAGATATGTTGTATTAAATCTTATTAATATTAGTTGAAATTCAATTCCGTCAAACCTGACGAATGAATTTATTTGAAAACAGCACGCAGAGTTTTGTTGCTATTAAAATATAACTGAAAATTGTGTTAATTAATCTTTAACATCGTCAAGCCAGACTGATTAAAAAACGAAAGTTGGATAAATTAAAGTCAATTAAAATAAAAGTTAATAAAAGTCAGTATGGATACTTTTATATTTGAGTAAATTGATAAGTTTTATTTTTGAAATACTGAATATTCCTTGAAAATGTTCAAGTTATAGCTTTAATAGGAATGTAAATGTTGTCAATCGTAATAAGTTTTATATTTCCTGTTTCATTTATTTGCGTTCCGCCTTTATTCCAGTTTGGAACCTGGCAACGAGATATAATTTTGGTTTGTATTTCTACGATCTCTGCGAAAATATCGTTTACGTTATTTACGATTTAAAAAGTGTATTTAAGTTATTCACCTGTAAGATGTACGTTTCTTTTATACCTCATTTTCTTTATTCGTCCATATAAATAACCTTATCAAACTCTGTCTTGTGCTGTGAATAAATATCAAAACGAAAAAATCGTTTCGAGTCATAATATAGTGGCGTCCGCGGCAGGACAATGTACTCTGCATTACTTAGTAGAACAGAAGTCGGCAAATTTACGACTTTGATATTACTTTGATGAAGATACACCAGGTAATTAATTAATTTTATTTGTTTGACTGTTTCTGTGTTATTATATACGAAGTTTGTTTTGTGTAGAGTGTTTATGTTGAAATAAGTGATTGACTTTTAAGTTAAGTAAGATGACTCAAGAAATGAAACAAGCAGAGATTGAGGCTGAAGAAAAGGCTAAACAAACAGTATTAGAGAATAAATTACGAAATGAAAGAACTAATTTACGTCGTTTTTTTACTATGTCAGCAAATGCATTTGATGAAATTCATCGTAAAACTGACAAAGAAAAGGACATTCATGTTCAGTATAACTAAGTTGTAGAGAAGTCCGAGCTTTTATTTAAAGTTGATGACGAAATTAAAGAGTTGATTAATTTCGCTGATGAAGATTATGAAGTTATTGAATCTTACAGAGATAGATTTACAGAAATAAGAGTTATATACGAAAAGCATTATAATCAACAGGATGCAAGTAGCTCTATGGTTTCAAGTAAATGCACACCTGATTATTTAAAAGTGCCTGAATTACGTCTGAAAGAATATGATCTTATGCCTAGATCTTAAGTTTCCTTTGGGGTCAATTTTGTCGTATTCATGGGGATGGAAACATAATGGAAGAAGATAAATTTCAATATTTGCTATCATCTTTAAAGCCGAAAACGAAAGCGTGCGATATTTTTGAAAGCTATCCACCATCTAAGGACAATTATTCAAAGGTTATAGATCATTTAAAGTCGCTATTTGGAAGTAAAGATTTTCTGATTGAAGTTTATGTACGAGATCTGTTAACATTGGTAAATAGCAAGTCCAACATCAAACTAACAGATTTATACGACAAACTTGGTTCGTATTTAAGGGCTTTAGAAATACTTGGTGTTACAACGTCCAATTATGTGGCAATGTTATATCCTGTTGTAGAATCATGTCTTCCAACAGAAATTTTGAGAGCTTGGGATAGATATAGACTCAATAGAGAAGTCCAAGAAGAAGATTCTGTTCTCACTAAAGAGAAAGTTCTCGAAAATTTGATGTCTTTTTTACGTCATGAAGTAGAAGGTGAAGAGCGTCGTGCATTAGCAGAAACTGCATTTTTAAACGGGATAAAGCGAAAGGATTTCCATAAACCAGTGCAGAGAGAGGAACCTACTGCTGCTACCCTGATTGCAAACACAGCTGCAGCAAAAATTTGTTGTATTTTCTGTGACCATTCTCATCAAAGTCAGGATTGTCAAAAAATCTCGAACATGAATTATGAAGACAGAAAATTACAAATTATGCGTAAGAGATGCTGTCTAGTTTGCCTCAAGCCTGGTCACATGGACAATAGGGGCCACAGTAATGTAAAATGCCTAATTTGTAAGAGGAGACATTATGCATTTCTTTGTCCAGATTTATGCAAGGGTAATAATTCTTCACCCTAGAATAAAGTATCAGATGAGGAACATAAATCAGCAGAAACCTTGTTAACGAATCTTCCATCAGAACGTGAGATATAGCTTAAAACAATTACTGTAAGACTACGACATAAGGGAAAGGAAATCTGCGTTCGAGCTTTAATGGATGATAGTTCACATCGTTCTTTTATTGAAAAGAGTTTTAGCTGAAGAGTTGAATCTTTCTCCTTCAGGAAAAGAAGTGCTATCTCAAGGATTATTCGGAGGTGGAATTTCTCCTGCTACTGAGCATGGTAGATTTACGGTTACTGTTGAAAGTTTAGACCATAAATACTCTACATCTGTGGCTCTTCTTGATCAACCAAAAATTTTCTCAACCTACCCAGTATACGAGAACAAAATTTGCTTGCTGAACTTGCTTCTCGAGGCATTAAACTGACTGACGTTGGATTGTATAACCACCTATAAGAATTCTTCTGGGAGCCGACGTACTTGGAAGTACTTTGACCGGAAGGATAGAGATATTTGTCTGGACTATCAGCCATAGAGATATTATTTGGTTGGAAAATCTTAGGGCTAGGTGAGAAAAGGCAAGTCGTTAACATGGTAACGTTAACTTTGCAAAATAGCGAGTTGCCAAAGATTTGGGATTTAGAAGTTTTAGATATTAAAGATCCAGTAGAAAGGTAGGATAAGATCTTTCATTTGGAAGAAACTTTGACACATTTCAGAAAAACCATAAAAGTTCGAGAAGATCAACGATATGAAGTAGCATTACCTTATCTAGCTGGGCACCCATTTGTTTATGATATACATGATGTTGCTGAAACTAGGAACAGTAACAAAACGTCTATTAAAAGAAAATATCTACGAAGTATACGATGATATTTTGAGGCAGTGGCAAAAAGAAGGTATAGTAGAAGTTATACCAGAGGACGAAATTATGAAACCAGGCCATTATCTTCCTCGCAGGCCCGTCATCAAATCATCAAGTACTACAACTAAAATTCGCCCAGTTTTTAATACATCCTTTAAAAGACCTGGGTATGCTTCTTTAAATGTATATTTAAGTGATGGACCTAGTCTTTCAGAACAGGCTCCCCAATTTCTGTTAAGATTTCGTACTGGTGGCATAGGATTGATTGTTCATATGAAACAAGCTTTCCTACAATTGAGTGTCAGACATGAGGATCGTGATTATTTGATATTCTTATGGTGGAATACTGAAGATAAATCAAAATTAGAATTCTTTAGACATTGCCGAGTCGTCTTTGGAGTGACGTCAAGCCCAGTTCTTTAAATGTAAGTATACATCATCACCTTAATTCAACTGAATATCAGCTTGAATCTCTTCGAGAAACTTAGAAAAGGTTTCTGTGTAGACAATTTGACAACCAGCGTTGAAAGTGAAGAAGAGATGGTACAATTCAAGACACAAACATTGGAAATTAGGAATGCTGCATCTTTTGAATTAAGTTGTTGGGCTCACACTGGATTTCAAATACAAGAAAGTCGAAACGTGCTTGGACTTAAATGGGATACGAATACCGATGAACTTTATTGTGTTAGTCCTCTATCTGATATGGGATCGAGTGAAGTGGTTTCCAAGAGAAAATTACTTTCCATTGTTAACAGTATTTATGATCCTATAGGTTTCACCTCAACCGCAACACTATTACCAAGATTACTACTCCAAGAAGCTGGGCGAAATAAATTGGACTGGGATGAGGATTTGCCATCCGATATGCAATTATGTTATCAGCGATGGATTAAAAATTTAAATCTTGTAGAGAAATGTAGAATAAAAGCTAGAGTAGCGCCTGTTAAGAGACCAACAATTCCAAGGTTAGAACTATTAGAAACTGCCATTGGAGCTAGAATTACTTCGACAATAGTAGAGGCTTTAAATTTTCCTTTAAAGATGTATTTTTGGACAGATTCTATGATTGTTTTGGGATGGATTACGAATACAGAACCCTGGAACACATTTGTCGATAACAGAGTGAAAGAAATACGAGAGCTGACAAACGCGGAAGATTGGAGATTTGTCCCAGGAGATATTAATCCATCAGACCTACCTTCACGTTCATGTGATTGGACTGAACTTTTACGAAGTCAATGGTGAGAGGATCCAAAATGGCTTTACGAACGTCCAGAATTTTGGACCGACACTGAAATCAGTCTTCCTGAAGAAACAATGTTAGAATGACGAAAATCTGTGGCCTCGAGCCTTAGTATCGGAACCAAAGAAAAATTTGGAAATAGATTTTTATACTTTTCCAGTTATCCAAAAATTATCCGCCTGGTTGTTTGGATATTAAGATTTTGCCAAATTGTAAATGTGAATTCTCATAAGTTGACTCGAGAACTATCATGTGAAGAAATACAAAAAGCCGAAGAGGTTCTTGTTGACTCAGACAACAACAAACGTTTAAATTGACTTTTGGGACGTATCATCGAACTTTTTCAAGGTAAGGAAAACATCGAAAGAGTAGCCAGATTACGTGTGGCCAATGGGGAAATCATCCGTCCAATTCAACGTATCTACCCCTTGGAAATGAGCTCTCTTGAGATTTCTAAAGATATACCTGAAGTCATTGAAAGTATTTCCGACACCACTGATGATGTTGATCCTAAACGCACAATATCATATGAGCAATCTATTCAACCTGATATTCTTCATAAAGAACAATTAGAAGCTGTTAAGAAAACACGGTTTGGTCTCAAAATTGTTCCTGTGAAAAGACTGGACTTATAAACTGAACTAGTGACTTTAATTATATTTGATAACTGTAGTTTCAATTTTCTTTACTATTATTATTATTAACTGAGTTGTATTTGTGATATTCATTAACAGTTATAATTATGTTTTCTTATGTATTGTAATTTCATGTTTTTTGCTTATATTTTCTTAATTGCATTTTGTGACGCTTTTGGCAAAATTTGCCCGCAATACAAAAGGTGGGAGAATGTTGCCAATCCTAATAAATTTATATTCCCTGTTTCATTTATTTGTGTTCCTCCTTTATTATGGTTTGGAACCAGGCAACGAGATATAATTTTGGTTTCTATTTCTACGATCTCTTCGAAAATATCGTTTACGTTATTTACGATTTAAAAAGTGTATTTAAATTATTCATCTGTAAGATGTACGTTTCATTTATACCTCATTTTCTTTATTCAGCCATGTAAATAACCTCATTAAACTCTGTCTTGTGCTGTGAATAAATATTAAAACGAAAGAATCGTTTCGAGTCATAATAGTAAAAGAAATAAAGTGCGTAGAAATAAAGTTGTTTTGATAGGAATAAGAATTCAAAGTCCAGACGGGGAAAATCGTGGACTAAACATAAATCAGAATGATTTAAAACCAGTCTCTTCCTATCTGAATAGATATTAGACGAAGAGAATATTATTATTCTCTCTTTTGAATTGCTTTCATTTTGTTGAGTTGGTATTTATTCAGAAAAATATCAAGCATTTCAGAGCGTAAAATTATGATTGAATTCTTTCTTTGAATCTGATTATTCTTTTATTTATTCGTATAAAAAAGAATTAAATAGTAATTTTTAAAGTGTTATAAAACTTTTATGTGTTCAATAAAAACAAAGTATTTGTAAATATGATAAAATATTTATTATATATGAATGACTGATATTTTGAAAATACAGTAATTGAAAGAACTGTTTTATTCTTTTATAAATTGCTAATATATTGTTTTACTAAGAAGGGATATTCATAGTAATTGATGAAATTGATCTCATAAAATTATTTTGTATTAAATGTCATAAGGTATAAAAAATTTCCAAAAAAGGAGTCAAAGTATAATTTTGATTACTCATTTCCGGTAATTCTGAAATAAGAATGTTATTTTTATGGTTAAAAATGCTCAAGTTTCCATATCGAATGACCCTTGCGAAGAAGGAACTGTTAAAAGGGAAGCTAGAATCCTTCCTAGCCGAGGGTATCATTGAGGAATGAGAGAGTCCTTATGCAAGTCCTGTTGTATTGGCTCCAAAACCTAATGGTTCCATTCATTTGTATATTGATTACAGGAAGTTGAAAGCTACGACAATTCCTGGCACTTATCCTCTGCCTAGAATGGATGATTTATTGAATGAGGCTAAATAAACGAAGTATATGTCCACAATAGATTTGTGATCTGGTTACCACCAAGTGAAAGTTTATGAAGCAGACCAAGAGAAAACTGCTTTTATTTGTCCTTTCGGCACTTACAAATTTTTGCGGATGCCGTTTAGTTAACGAAATGCGCCCACAACATTCCAAAGCCTAATAGATATGGATTAAGTTCAGATATGGACTAAGTTCAGATATGGACTAAAGGATGTTTTTGCCCTCTCATGTCTTGATGAAATTATTGTTTTGTCTGACAGCTTTGATAAACATTTATCAGACTTAAGACAAGTATTTGATGGAATCTCTCTGTTTAAACTTACTGCTAACCGGAAAAATTGCAATTTTCCTTGTAACAAAATGAAGTGTCTCGGACATTATATTACAGAACAAGGAATTGAAGTCGATCCTGACAAAGGAGCAGCTGTGCAGAAAATTCCTGAACCAACTTGCGTTAAAGCAGTACAGTCATTTTTACAGACTTGTTCAGGGTTCAGAAGATATGTTCCACATTTTTCAGAAGTAGCGAGACACCTCAGTAATCTCGCAAAAAAGAATAAATCCTGGACTTGGGGCGAACTTTTAAAGAAGGCATTTGAAGAATTAAAGAAAAGGTTGATTTCACCACCCGTGTTATCACAATCTGATGGAAGCAAGACTTTCAGAATTAGAACTGATGCAAATAGTTATGTACTAGGTGCAGTTCTTATCCAAGGAGAGGCCCAGGAGAACACGTCATTGATTATGCAAGTCGATTGCTAAGTTCTGCGGAAAAGAACTGCTCGACAACAGAAAGAGAAGCTCTTGCTGTTGTATGGGCTTTGGAAAAATTTCGTGGGTACGTGGAGAACGAAGAAATAATCATCGCAATGAACCACCAACCCTTAAAATGGTTGCTGAGCATAAAATCTCCATCCGGTCGACTAGCTCGGTGGGCTCTGCAAATTCAATCTTTTCCCCCGAAAATTCACTATACGTCTGGAATGTCCAACGTTGTCGCAGACCTCCTGTCTTGACCACCTCATCAAAAAAAAAAAAAAAAAAAAGAGTTCGAGTGCGATCTCAACACTATATCTATTGAGCTACCATCTCGAAGATCTAAAGATATCCGCGATGAACAGATGAAGGATGAGGATGTAAGAAAGATTATTGATTGTTTTGAAAGTGGAAGGAAAGATGAAGACTATATCAATTGGACAAGTAGAGGATATCTCATGAATCAGTGTATCCTTTACCGATATTCGCCAGATACTGAATCTGAGGAGGCATAGCTTGTTGTTCCTTGTCCTGAAAGAGAACGAGTGTTAGAACAATACCACGATTCACCCACTGCAGGACATAGTGGAGCTGAAGGGACGTACTTCAAGATTGCTTCTCGATACTACTTTCCTGGAATGAGAAAACTTATTACGGAATATGTAAAAAAATGTGCTGAATGCAACCGGTACAAACCAAGTAATCAAAAATCTGCTGGATTATTGAGAACGCCTAATCATGCTCAAAGATTCGAAAATTTGGCCATCGACCTTTTTGGCCCTTTACCAGAAACTTAAACTGGAAAGAAATGGATATTTTTTATTGAGGATACCAGTACAAAGTGGATAGAGCTCTTCGTTCTAGAGAAGGCTACTGCACGAAATTGTGCGAAGATCTTAATAGAAAAAGTTTTCCTTTGCTGTGGATTAACCAGAAGACTGATTTCTGACAAGTAGCCAATTCATTAGTGTGGTAATACAGCAAACCTGTAATTACCTTGGTATCAAACAAGAATTAATTACAATTTGTCATCCTCAGGCGAATTCTTCAGAAAGGAAAAATCGTGATCTGAAGCCCAAACTAGCTATCCTAATAGGAGATGCTTACGATACCTGGGATGAAAAGTTACCAATGATCAGATTTGCCACGAATACTTCAAAATGTGATACTACTGGTCACACTACTGCATATTTACAATTCGGACGTGAATTAAGAACAACAGACGATGTAAACCACGATTTAAGAAGTCTCATTGAAAACAACTTTGTAGCAGAGAAAACGCCTTAATTGAAACAATTTGCCTGCTTGACACCTCAAATTAGAGAACAAAAACAAGATCAAAGAAAGAAATATTTTGATAAAAATTGAAGACAAGTGTACTATCAGCCTGCTGATAATGTCTGGGTGAATTCATATCTTGTATGCAGTAGAAGCAACAAACGAAGCAAGAAGTTTTTCCCAAAAAGAGAAGGCCCTTATTTGGTAATTACAAACAGATCTCCTACCACTTATGACCTTGCTGATCCCAGTACACCAGATGAAGTTCTTGGAACTTACCATACCAATATGCTGAAACCGTATGAACTGTCTCCAGAAAGGAACACAAGTCCAGTAGTTCCCATCAAGAGAAGATGTAGACCTAATAAGTACAGTGCTGACTCATCGCCGTGACGTCGTGCGAGCCAGAGAGGGAGTCTGTAACTGTAACTGATTTCCTTGGCCCTCTATCGGCCGTTGCCATGAACAAGGACAGTACATGTATTGGAAGCGAGTCTATAGCATGATGAAGTCCCCGAGAATTATTTTAATACATATATGTTAAATATTATTGTTCTAAATAGTTTTGTCCCCTTATAAATCATGTCCTTTAATGTCATTAAATGTATTTTTAACTATGTTGGCATGATTTATTGATTTAAATAGTCTATCCTGACAGAATTAATATTTTGGGGCCCTTTCGGTCACAATACAAATTTACACACTGAAGGCTAATACTATGTTCCAAATGCATGTATAACAAGTGGAAGAGCAATTAAATATTTAGCATGAAAATTTGTTAATGGTCCGTCCTCTGATTTCAGGGAAGTTATGCTACATTATCAAAATAAATATAATAATAATACTCTCACCACCCTGTCAAGCAGCATCACCTGAGAGGGTGATATCTATGCTGCCAGACAGGTTTGCTTACATATACAAATAAAAAAGAGAAAATAACTATAATAAATAGAACAGCTGCATCTGTTGTGAAGGAGGCAAACCACTATAATATTTTGCATACTATGAGAAATATGAAAAAAATACACTGTCATCAAGTATAAAAGAAATGCCCAAATTTCGATAAATACCTAACATATCAATGGATATAACTACCAATCAACATAAAGAAAGACGTGTCTTCAAATGGAAATAGAGTAACATGGAAACGAATTAAAATTATTAATTCAGATTACTATTTTTAATGTAGACCCTTATTTCTATTCCTTTTCTGGATTCTAATTTTAGAATTTCAGTTAAAAATTTACATTAAAATATTAAAAATGATAATTAAATAATGACCAATAATAATCAAAAACTTCTTAAAGCCCAAACAATCATTTTCACAATTAATCGTGCAAAAAATAATAAACAGATGTTAACAAGTAAGTGTTCATTCAATAAAAAAAATATCAGCATTCCATTAATAATACTTCAAAAGTTCAAAATAAAATGAAAAAAATCATCATAAATTTCACTCTTAATGGTTGCCAACAGAGTTTCCAAAGGGCGCCACTTAAATTAGAAACATAGTTTATTGAACAATTTATTAGTCATCTCTCGTTGCGAAATGTTTTAAAGTTACGATAAAACAATCAGAAAAGAAGTACTCCAACATTTCAAGAAGCACTGCTGTTGTAGTGAAGCATACAAGGCCACATTATTTTATTAGGTATTATTTTCCAACCTTTTCAGATTTTTCAATTGGAAAGGACCATAGAAGTACATTTTAACCTTTAAAAATGAAAAACCTATCAGGATTTATGCCGGGTTTACCCTCGGCCAGTTATAAGAAAACCAGTAGGCAGGGCATGCGCAGAAAGAGACTGGTTTATGTTTACCACAGCTTCATAAGATAGATTCAAGTACTCAATTCTTGGCTAAAAATTGACGTTTTGTCGTCCCCGAATTAATTCTTTTTCATTGCGTATCGTATCAAAATGGTAAAATAAAATAAAAGGCTAATATACGTATATTTGGAAAACTATAAGGGAAAAAAATGAGAATATAAGTGTATGTAAAATGTGGTACAGCAAATCCGATAGTGATGAAACTTTAAATACTTATAACTTGCACTTATTTGTTTCTGCTAAAGATGGGGAAAAATATTACCAAGCCTAAAGTCTTGAATAATAAAGTTAAAAAAAAATAATTTTATTATTCTTCTCATTTAAACATCACTCAATCTTATACTATAATACGAGGAATGGTTGCCAAGTCGAAAATCGCCCCAGAATTAATAAACTCCGGTAAACTTGGGGGTCTGGGGTTTTTGGCCATGAGGAATCGATTGGCGCCGGTTTTGAAGCGCTACGGTCGAGCAGTTCGGAGTTACAGATAGGATATTTTCAAACTTTATTAGTTCACCATTTTGGCTAATAGGTTTCAAGCGGTAACGTGCTGCCATCTATAGACAATATGGTGAACTAATAAAGTTTCCAGAAGATGATCCGGAACTGATCTCGAAATGGATGATTCATAACCTGTGTGGTGATATGAACCCAAGCGCTCCGTGCATGGTCAGCAAACATGGAAGAAACCAGTGCAGATGGGGATTTCCAATGGAACATCAAGGCATGACATCGCTGGTGGACGATGAAAAGCCGAGGTTTAACCGGTTATCTTTTCACCAATGGTTTCACAAATTTTCTTATGGCATGTATTGTTTTGATAAATCACAATTGAAAATTTAAATCTTCGAGTTAGCTTCGATGCCTGTTTTCTCCGAGCGGAGCTCGGTCACCCGCTGGTTTGAATAAACGCATTATTTTCCGATACTAAAATAAACATAATTCTTTCTATCATCCTTAGTTAAACAGAATAACTATTTCAAATTCCAAACGATATTTCTAAAATTATATCTTTTGCTTTGGGTACCAACTAGTCAATAATAAGTGATAAATTTTTTCGTGCTAAAAAATCGTCAAATTCTATAGCGAATGCACAATAAGAAAAAAAAAAATACGATGGTATGGTATTGCCCAGTCCAACAACTCCTGTATTTTAGGAGATGTTGTCCAGTTAGGACAAATTTTATCATCGATAGAACAGCATTTTTCAGTCTTTCTGCGCATGCGCTGCGTACGGACCGAGTTTAAACTCGGCATAATTTGAGACGATGGAAAATCATCTGTTGATTGCTAAGATAGATCAAACATGGGAACATCATACACATTTCCAGATAGGTATTACAATAGTTGCAAGGGCACACATAATCCAGTGTCATTTTCATATTGCAGATTGAACAAGTTGATTTCAACATTTATATATTTGCAAAGATAATAATTTATCAAATCAGTTGTCATGCGAATTTTAAGTAAGATGGCAGGCTAGTTGGCATTTTTGTGCAATCTAGCATATCTTAAACGGCCACCTACTCTTAGAATTTCGTTTTTATCCAAGAAGGAGCTTAACACCGACAGTTTATTATTAGATTTTAAGAATGCATTTTTTAAATGTTGAAGGATTTTATCAGCAAATTCTTTTTGGGCATATTTCACAAAAAATAATCTAAAATGTATCAAGCTCACTTCCAAGGAGAGAGGACTTATTCTTAACAATTGTGCTTTGAAGGAGTTTAGGTCAAGATAAACATATATACACACATATAAACACAGATATTAGATAGTTTTTTTTTCCACATTATTACATTTTGAAAGACTGTTTTAACACCTCAAACATGTTCAATAGTTCCAGGTCAATCAGCGGGGCCGTGGTAGCCTGGTTGGTAGAGCGTCAGTCTCGTAACCGAAAGGTCGCGGGTTCTGTCCTCGTCTTGTCCAAAGACCACCGTGTTGGGTAATGGCAGTGGGACACGTTAAATAAGTCGTGACTGCAAAGTCCTCCAAGTGTCCATAACAAAACGATACCTCTGAGGGGTACTGAATCAGGGATGAGACGGTCTTTGATTTGGATCTAAATTCTGATTTGCTGATGGATCAATGAGTGTATGAATGAATTCGACCACCCCCTAAAAAGGGTTATGTTGTGTGTATTCGAGCAAAGTCGTCCTTTCATCTGAGCGGTGCTCGTTAACAACGAAAGGCGCACACCTCTGCCTTAATTCGAAAGAACTCTGCTCATTCGGGCTGCTTATGACCAAGTGGCATAAGACGACAACAACAACTCAATCAGTGCCGATGTTTGTAGAGGATGATGCCAAATTCGAAAGATTATTTCTGAGCAAGGATAATAGGCATTAAAAAGATGAAAAATTGCCACAAAACACATGGTCTCAAGTGACGTCTATTCGGTGAAAATCCGGCGAAAACTGACGTCGATCAGTCTATTGAGGAGAACGGTTCCAGTGTTGCAGCGAAGTTTCTCAGTGCCTATTTTAGTTTTTCTCGAATACTTTAGAAACTCTTCAGTTTTTACGCTACATGCTTGTTAAAATTTAAAGAATATAAACTTACTTACGTTTTCAAGCTTTTGTTTCTCTTCAAATTTCATTATTTTTACAGATAAGGGTTCTAAAAGATTTTTTCGTTTTCAGTTATTTACAATTATTTGTATCATCAAATTTTGAAGTTACCAACATGAAAAAAACTGTCAAGAATGTGCTTTCACTTAAATCATAATTGAAACATCATTTGCTGTTGTTTTTAATAAAGTATTATTGCAAAATCTAAAAAATTGACTTCTTAATGATGTCATTTTAATTTACCGTATGAATCGTTGCTATTTTGCAATTTATATATATATATATATATATATATATATATATATTGTCGTTTCTACTAGGATTGATCTAGAAAATAAGTGTAGGCAGTTTTGTTAATTGATGAAGGAAGCATGAATAATATTTATTAATAACAAAAACAGTATACAACACATAACATTAAACGATTTTCTCTTTCGCCATATTTTCTCAATCACTTCCGTTGCCATTCAAGAACAGAGAAACTTAACCTCTCTCGTGACGCAACAACCTCATGTCCAACAATAAATTATTTTATCATTGCCTTGAAATTCAAACAGATTTTATTGTTTCAACAGATATTTATTTAATCACATGATTTCCCTTCATTCTTGAAAGCTAAATATGAATTCAATTTTACATCTGCGTGGTTTATAAGACGGAAGAAAAAAAAAATGGTTTCCGAGAAATTTGGGAGATAGACGAACAGAAATATTAATACCGCTTTGATGCTGTTAAATTGGTTTCTATTAAAAAGTTTCATTTGCGCAACAAACAAAACCGGAAAAAAGAGAATTAAAACATCGCGACTTTAATATCTGTCGATTTGACGAAATAGTGTGCATGAAGTTATATCTACACGATTTACTGAAATTTACCCTTTGCACTCAAGTGGCGGCTCTCGCTTTCTCTTCAACACGGTGCATCATTTTGACCTTTTATTTATTAATTTTGATCGTTGAAAACTCCTGCAGAGTAGTAAGAAGATATAAATTAATTAAACGGAGAATTCAACCTAAAACAATTCTATATATTAATGTTTCAGAGCAATAAACAGGCATTTGTATTAAGTGAAATAATTATGTGTCGGGTTAAATACCGGGTGGCCAGAAATAAAACACCCCTACTCTGACCTCCCTGGATATCGAACTACTCAGTGTAAAGGCTTGAAAATTTGTGGACATACTATTCAAAAAATGGGGAAACGGATTTCACGAAAAAAAAATTTAGTTCCAGAAATCACCGATAGGTGGCGCTGTACCACTGGACGTATGCTGAAAAGACACAAAAACACGTTTTAAACACATTTTATTTGAAAGTACCAAGCATACATGAAACAAGGACGTTATCGATGCAGGGAATGCTGCTCAATATGGTTCCCTTCCTGAAGATGTAAAATGTGAAGTCTGTGGACAGCTTGTTCAACTGCGGATCGTAACTGGTCATCTGAGATGCTTCTCACATGCAGACTGATACTCTCTTTCAAATCTGCCAAGGTTATCAGACGTTCTCGATAAACAAGGTTTTTTAAGTGTCCCCAAAGCCAAAAATCACACGGATTAAGATCCGGTGAACGAGATGGCCAAGTTGTCGGAAACGCGCGACTGATTATTCTGTCAGTGGTGAAATGTTGGTGAAGAAACTGTTGCACAGGGAGTCCAATGTGTGGAGGTGCTCCATCTTGCATAAAAGTAATGGTGTCAAGGCATTGGCGCTGCTGCAAATGGGGTACAACAAATGTTTCGAGCATCCTTTTGTACCTGTTGCCCGTCACGGTACATGTCTCAAGGCCATTGGAAGTAACCTCTTCGAAAAAGAACGGTCCAAGGATGAATGTGGCTGTGAATCCACACCAGACTGTAACTTTCGGTGAGTGGAGTGGAATCTCTTGGAAGGTACGGGGGTTTGTCGTGTCCCATATGCGACAGTTATGGGTGTTCACTGTTCCACTGAGGTGGAAATGGGCCTCATCGCTCCACAGAATCTGCCACGGCCACGATGCATCCACTTCAACTCTAGCAAGAAATGTCAATGCAAAGGTCAGTCGCATCTCCCTGTCTGTGGCCAGCAATTGTTGATTAGGGCGGATTTTGTACGGGAAACAATGCACCATTTTTCTGAGTACGTTCCACACTGTGCTATAGGGAACACCCAAGTGTCGTGACACTGCACGTGCACTACTGCAGCCTAAAACATTATCCATTGACTGTTCAACAATACCGGTGGCAACATCTTCAACGACATCTGAACGAACCGGTTTGCGTCCTCGACCAGGCTGAACTCCAAGATGTCCAGTTTCCTCGAATCGAGCGATCATTCTCCTGAGAGCTTGTGGAAGCAATGGTCCCTTACGCAAATCCTTAAGTCGGCGAAACTCTCGAAGTGCTGCTGGAGCATTTCCTTTATTCTCGTAAAACAACTTCACAAGCAAAGCGCGTTCTGGCAGCGTGACAGCCATCACTAATAAGAATGACATTCCCCACCTTTTAACTTCTTTTATACCCAGAACATGGCTTCTAACCATGCTTTATGCAAATTTTTCTGGTTACAGTATGAAATTGCAGTTACAACGGGAGTTCTAGCTTCTTTACTATTTTTATTTTCCATAAGGGGCAGAAAAATTAAAAAGGAAGCATGGAAGCATTCCATTCCGCATAAACATTTTAATTTTTATTATTATTTGTGTCTTTTGATCATAGTTCCAGTTGTGCAGCGCCACCTATCGGTGATTTCAGGAACTAATTTTTTTTTCGTGAAATCCGTTTCCCCATATTTTGAATAGTATGTGTACAAAATTTTGAGCCTTTACACTGAGTAGTTCGATATCCATGGAGGTCAGAGTAGGGGTGTTTTATTTCTGGCCACCTTGTACAACCAGTATTCAGGCTAACTAGTGTATAGCAAGAAATGATTTGTATTTTATAAAAATATGAAACTGGCTTCAGTTTCTCAGCAACAATGAAATCTATTGTTGAAAAATTAATTTTAAAAAATTGATGAAATTCTAGAAACATTCTCACTACAATTGTCTGTCATTACAAAGACTATTTTTTAAACTTTGAAACCATGTAAAATGCATTTTTGTGCAGTAATGTTTCCGGAATTATCACGCAAAACCGACAAAATTCAATTTAATTAATTAAAATTTTAATCGATATATCAAAACAATATACGCTTTCTGTTCATTGTATAACGTACTTATCTAATCTAATTTTCTCTCAAGTCTAGTAAAATTTGATCTTTAAGTGGAAGTGATTGAACTTCGATTAATACAAAAATAATTTTGCTGAAACCAAATATATAAATTTAAAAATTTGAGTACAGAAAACAAAACCATTTAGTATTCAAGTCTTAAGTGCACCATTAAGAATTTTTTTAAAAATATATAGTTTATGCAATACCTCAACGAATTACTCAGTAAATATTTCTAATCATTATAAAATTTGTGTCTTTAGACTTATTTTCAAAAGGCTTTAAATGACAGTTAATATTTTCTTAGAAAAAATTATAGTCTAAATTCTAGACTGTCATTAGTTTACAATTCATAATCACAGTTAATGAAATATGCCGAGAGCTCTAACCTTTAAATCAAAAAACGTTTCAAATATCTGCAATCAAACAGGCCGAGTTATGAAGTTTTGAATATCATTTTCATTTTTTATAGGCTAATAATCAGTCTTAAAGAAACAACAGGTGTTGATTGGTGTTTCTTCTTTTAGAGTGTCAATGAAATGGTCTAAAAACTCGTAATTTTATTTGAAAGTGATATCCAAATTTTCACAATTCATTCAATTTTAATCGTAATATAATGGATCTTTTTTTTATATTTAAAATATTAGTGCTTTAAGAATATTTTACCAAATACGACTCAAAAGAGAGTGGGTTTTTATACGAATATAAAATCGGTTATTCATCTGAGCATTCCCTGACGCAAACAACATTAAATAGTTAGTTTTTTAAATTCATTCAGACTATTTTTCCTAATCAATGCATATACCCAATACTATTTAGATAATGTTAACTGATTTAAGAGTGAGTGAGTGTTTAGATATATGTAACTAGCTATTTCCCATGACTCTGTTCACGTGGAAATTTTGATGCATATGCACAAAAATCAATTAAATGACAAATAAAAAAAAATCTAACCTAAAAACGTTACATTTAAAAGTATAAGCATATACGAAAAGATATGTAACATAAATACAATTTAATAACCAAAACACACAACTAAGGTAAAAACAATTTATTGACATTGTATACCCAAAATAAAACAAAACAGCAATTCAAATCCGTATTTCTTTAAAATCAGGTCAAATCCATTTTATTTATTGATCGAGATAGCTACAACAGTATTATAAAGATAATTTTTAAACTTTTAATTTAAATGAAAACACAGTTGTTATAACGAGCACACACAGTTGCTGTCACGACAAACACGCGCGAACTTTACTACTGGCGTCTGTATTCGAAGCTAGAATGTGTCAATCTGAATGCTCATTGGTTATTTAGCAATACGATTTGTACGCTTGTTTATGGACGCGAGACAAATTTTTATTTAAATACTGTTTTCTTAAAAAAAAAATCGTTACATTATTTGCACGTATTATTCATTTCATGTAAGCAAGATCGAAGACAAAAACAGAAATGCTCAATGGCTACCCTTTTTTTAGTCTATACGAATTGCTTGCCAACCTTTTATGATTGCCGAGCTCCAAGAGACGTCATATCAGTAGCCAATCATCGTTAGGCATGGATTCAGTCGCTTCGCGAACTTTCAATGCCAGTTGGCAGAACGCACATGTCTGACTTTCCTACGCCAGTTGCAGTAATGCAATGTAGACTCGAAAATTTATTTACTTTATTTTAATTTAAAAATACTTCAGAATTAATCCGGAAGATTGATTCATTAACAACATTTGATTTTAAATACATCAAACACAAAGAAAATCATTTGAAATAATCGGTCGAAATTCTAAGCCTAACCTCAACTGTGTTGGGGAAAAAATCTGGGGTCTTATGTGTCTTTGGCGGGATTTGGCCTCAACTTTTTGGCCCGAAATTTAGTTTTAATTTATAAAAAATTAACCACTCAATGAACAGGAATAAAAAGTAGTCTATTATCTATTCCTGACTATAATCTATCTTTGTACTAAATTTCATCCAATTTTGTTCTGCCGTTCTGATGTGATGTAATAACAAACATCCATCCATCCAAACTCACATTTATATATTAGTATAGATGTTTACGTTTAATAATGCAGAATAATCGAATTTATAATATAGATATTTTAGAAGTTTATAAAAACCTTTTTCTAGATTTTAGAACTCATGTAATTAGAAAATATATTCTAGATAGATGATTTTCAAATTTTAAAAGACAAATTCAATTTCTAAGACAAGAGGTGGAATTTACATTTCTTGGGTTCAGTTTGCAGTAAATTTTAATTTAATCTCTTAATTTCAGTTTTTGTCAACACTGGTAAATTTTCCAGTGCACACGTAATGTGTAGGTTTAATTTGTGTGAAATAAAGTGTTGGTAAATATGTAAAAATCATTTTTCAAAAGAAAACTGATTAAAATGGCCAAATTAATTCTTATACTAAAAAAATTGGCATCATTGGAAAGATAATTTTAAGATGTAAAAATCATTTTTGTTTTACAATATTTTCGAATGTTATTATGGAAAAATGCAAAAATTTCACTTCATGTTTAACTAATTAAAAATTTAAGAAAATTTATCTGAAATGCACATTTTCACCCCCCCCCCCCCAAATTATATATGTGTCATGTTTGGTAAAATCAGATCAAACAGTCTCCCATGTAGAGTGCTAACACACATATTTTAATCTTTATTAGAAGTAATGATGTAGGTAAATGATTTTTTAAATATATATTTCGTTTCTTCAATCATATACTAGATACTATTTGAAAATCTTTTCCTTTTTTTTTTTGTGCTTAAATTATTTTTTAAGAGAAACTGATTAAAATTTCCAATTAATTTATATACTAAGATATTGACATCAATAGAAAGATAATTTTAAGATATAAAAAATATTTTTGTATAGCAATATTTTCGAATGTTATTACAGAAAAACGAAAACTTTTCTCTTCATATTTAACTAAGTAAAATTTATTTATCTGAAGTGCACATTTTCACCCTCCAAATTATGTATGTGTCATGTTTGGTAACTTCAGATCATACAGTCTACCATGTAGAGCGTTAACACACACATTTTCATCCTTATTAAAAGTAATGATCTTTATTAGAAGTAATATAGATTAATAATTTTTTAAATTTATATTTCCTTTCTTCAACCATGTATTAGATATTATTTGGAAATCCTTTCCTCCCCCTCCCCTTTTTTTTTTGCTTTTAAAGTCATTGTCGCAAATTTAAATAAGTAATACATTGTGATATATCTTTACTTTTCACCGATTCGGTAATTTCTGTCAATAAACATTTAAATCAAATATTAATTGAAAAGGTTGTTACCAGGTTAATTAAAACTTAGTTTCAAGTTCATCGTTAGATTATATTGTCTCGTCTCTAAAACCACACAAGGGCTATTTTGAACCGTCATCGTACTTTGATGATGAGGACAACACCAGAGCTGGAACCACCATTCCCAAACTTTCACACCCACCACATTTAACCCTGACGGATTTGGCATGCACTAGATCTACTTAAGGCCTTATCACATGGTGAAATATCGTCAGCAATTTTCCGTTTCTATCCTCAAGAACTGGTCAAGCAAGTTTTTCATAATTGACAACTTTTTTTAACCAGCTAGAAAATGCCGACGGGAATTGGATGGAATTGGGTCTCGAACCTGAATACATCCGATTCCGATACCTTATCACCAGATTACCAAGGCTGGTCCATCGTCAGAAGAAACTTCGAAATCTCTAATAGTGGTTGTACTCTTGATCGCAAAAAATAATCATTAGAATTGAGAAAAATGACCTTTTTTCCCCTCCAAAATTTAAAATTATGAATTAGACTCGAGAAAATGTAGGTATACGAAAGTTTTAAAGAAAAATTTCATTTCTCCCCATTTCATTGAAAATTAAAAACAAACAAATTTATTTTTCTTAAAAAGCGTCTTTGCCACAAACATGGATTTTTCATATATTATTTAAAATATCTACCTGAAATTTGGTATATATTTTTTTGTTTGTTCATAATATGGCCCAGAGATAGAACAAAATTATAAGTATAATGACGAGCATTGCAAAGTTAGAAAACTTGTAAGCCTTTTAAAAAAAATCAAAAGAAATCTATGATTACACATAAAGACTTTTGTAATTTGCAAAAATTTTGAACCAATAATTAAGTCTCTTACCAATGTAGCAAAGAAGATATATATTTAACGAAAAACATTTAGCTTCCATCATTGGAAAAAAAAGGGGGGGGGGGGAGAGGGTTCTCGATATTAAAAAAATATTTCAATTATAAATATTTTTTTTACATATCATATACATATCAAGTTTTTGCATAAACGGCATTTTATAACAAAAATAATTTTCTGAATACAGCCGGATGCATTAAAACTGTATCTACCTTATTTAAGACATATGAGGTAAAGTATATAAAATATAAGGGTTGTCCAAATAGAAAGTGGGCTCTCGAGATTACGTCAGAATAAATGCAGCTATAGCAGCATCACCGAACAGGGATACTGCTACATCACATCACTGTGCAGGACTTCCTCGAGAATCAACCATTGCATACGGCGTTCAACAATGAAAGCTGTTCATAGTAGAGGAAAATGATCAGAACAAAGTCGTGCTATACATGGATGCACTCAGATCAGAACAACGGGCACAATTACCGTTTTTGTTTCTTCGACTGCCATGGACCACTCTCGATTGATTTCCTGCCCCAAAGGAAAACTATCAGTTCAACACAATACTGCAGTATTCTGACGAAAAACAATCAAAAGCAAAATATCACATGACACGTGATCCCTCTATATGACAATGCAAGCCCAAATATCTCCAGTGAAATTCAGATGACCTTAAAAAAATTCTATTGGAAATGTTGGAACAATCTCCGTACAATCCGGATTTGTCATCCTGTGACTTCCACATCTTTGGACCACTTAAGGGAGCATTACAGGGAACACACGTTTCCATTCGGGCAGCGAAGTGAGGAAGGCTGTGCAGGACTTCCTCAAGAATCAACCACTATATTTCAACAACAAAGGTGTAGACCTGCTGCCTTAAGCGATGGACTTGAGTCCATGGCAATTTCTTTTGACTTCCAATAAAGGTATTCTATTCATTCAGCTTGGTCCATTTTTCATTTGGGCAACTTTTATTGAAAGCATTTTCTACGGAAATAGCAGTCGCACAAGTCAAAAGGGTTGTCTGTGTGTCAGTGTAAGATGCAAAATGAATTAAACATATAGATGATAAATTAAAAAGATTTTATTATGATTCATTAAATAACAGTTCTGAAGTTAGATGCTGTAATGACAACCTTCGAAATTAAACGACCAAATTTACATGATAATTCCAGGACGAATTGTCATCAAGAATTCAGCCACACTCGAAAACGCTATCCCACAAACGACAGTTCAGGTCATTTCGAAATCATTGTCCCCGTTTCAAACTACAGTTCATGAAATTCTATTGTACACTCCTGTAACGTCTACGAATAGCTCTTATTCGATTTCTTCTAATCTCTATATGATGCCTCAGTTGATTATCGTCGATTAAGTCTGGCAAAAAGCTTTCAGAGAATCTGTCTATTGGAAAGCTTGACGAGGCATCAAAATCCAAAAGAACCTGCAGCGGCTTGACAATAGAAGGATCGTCTTTTGTACTGTTCTGAAAATTAAGAGAACCCCGGGCCCAAATATCTTTTAGAATACATGCTGGCTCAGTGAAATCACAATCTCGCTGCCTTATCTGATTTAAAAGCATTCTAATAATTTCACGAAAATGCACTTCCGTAAGATGAGGGAAAAACTTATCAGCCAGATCATAGTAAATGTGCCGCACGGGCCAGGTTGAAGCAAATCTGAATACTTCAAAAGGGGACTCTCGAAAAACCTCTTCTTGTTCCTCTTTCGTAAGCATTGGCATGCAGTAGTGCATAACTTCACTGTTTACATCAAATGACATCATAGCATCTAATAAATATTCATTTTTCTCCTCTGGTTTCAACATTTTCAAGGAATGCTTCAATATAAATATATTGTAATACCACATAGGAGTGTCTAAAGTCCAAGTGATAAATAAATCCCAGTCTTTCTCTGAACCGCTTTCCAACCACTCCACCCAATGCTTCACGATAGGAGAGGATTTATGCTTAAGATAAGCCTTTTCTATTTTGAACAGAATTTCCCACAATTCCAGAACATCCTCAAAAAAACAAAAAGTGCATGCAAATACAAATCGATTTATTGGACGCAAATCCTTATTCTTAACCAATTCTTTTCCTGCCTTTTCTTGATCGATGGTGCCATCAGACAACCAACAATTCGGGAGAGACAGCAAAACGGCATTGAGGACACTGTCGTATCCGTACCAATGGCGTTCGAAACTACTCATCCATTCTATGATCTCATTGAAGAGGGGGGCAATAAACTCTTCCATTAACTTTCGAATACGAGGATTTGGTGAAAGGCGTGAGATAGCTTCGGAAACTTCATTTTTGAAGTCCTCGAATTCCTTCCGTTGGAAGTCTTTATGCACTTCAAGATGGTTGAAAACTGACGTAAGCAAACGACAACAGGTTAAATGGTGAAGAGTAGGAACCAAAGAAACGTCCATTTTTTTTCGGTAAAGGGATCTTCTGACCTGAAAAGAAAAAGAAAAATGTGCGTTCTTGATTCAAAATAGTAAAAATAACAAAATGGCAAAAAACTAGTTTAAAACTTTTTTTAAAATTATATGTGAAACATTTTCTTGGTTTGTGGGTTCTGAAGTCTCAAAATGCGTAGGCAACAAACTGGCAATTTGAAGCAATAATTTTTTGCTTTTAGGATTATTAGAAAATAATGCAGAAGGTTGTCACATTTGGCGATTTATCGCCAACTTAAGTTACAACTACATTTCCAAATTCTTCATTCTCTGAATTCTTTCGAATTATCTTAGTTAAATTAACTAAAAATCGTAAACAATCTCGTAACTATCAGATTACGCGTGCGTCGATATTTAGAAAAACAATGGATTTTTTCCCCCCATCTTAAAATTTATCGATCTCTAAAACTTTGTTAGCGAGTTAGAAAAATGGAAAATGAAAGTTCTAAAAAAATATGGATTATGGCAATAAAATATGGCTCCAAACATAGCACAAATTATTTGCTACTTTACACCAAGAGAATGTGACTTTAGTAAAATTGAAAATCTAAATCTGTTGTAACACTTTTTTTTAATGCATGAATATGGAATCTGATTTTCATAATTTGAATGCATTAGTAATGTTTATCAGAATCACATATTAAAAAATATATATGTTGTAACTAAATCGATTTAATTTGGAATCTTACTTAAAAATTGGTCATAATCAAACATGAATTTTAGTATGTCAATTGGTAGTGGTATAAAAAAACTACTTTAAAAAAATGTTTCATTTATTTATTTTTTATTTAAATAATTCCATATGTAAACTATTGAAACAATATCAACCAAAACTATTATTCTGGGAAAAGATTTTTATTTAGGGATGGAATTATAAGCACATACCAGGAAAAAAAAAAAGTTTCCATAGATTCTAAGCAGTTGATAAAGCTGTAAGGTTGGTAATTTTTCACCTTTAGCTCACTTTTAGTCAGCTAGTTAAATCTATTTTTTTAATTAAATTAACTACTTTTATTTATGAATGCTCATGTGCCCACACAAATGCATATATTATCACTCTCATCACACACTAATTGGAGTTTTAAAAAAAGATTCATTTAACCAGAGCCTAACTTCTTTTATTTTTGCCTAGCAGAAACTTTTATTAATTTTTCATTTAAGATTCAACTAATTAAAAAAGTGTGTTCAAATAATTTAAACCTTTTTTTTTTTACATCTATGAAATTGGGATAAATTGCAGTCTCATTAGGAATTTTGAACAAATTCTAAATAATTTATATAATTTCTATTTATATTATATTACTATGCCTCCCCCCCCACCTTAAATAATGATAAATGATAGCAAATGCAAATTTCAACAATTATTGATGAGATATTTCAGTGTTGCCAAACTGATTTTCCTAAATCTTTATTTATCAAATGCTTTCTTTTTTCATGGATTATGACATTTTTTAAATAGACCATTTCAATTTAAAATATCTTCTTTCTTAACATTCTGTAACAAAATTTAAATATAATTTACAGAAATAATAAATGAAAGAATAATATTTTAAAATAGATATTATAATTCTATTAGCATAGTATCTATTATGGTTTAAAAAGTATGATAGTTCCATAATCTTATCAATTATTCCTTGTTTAAATGCATTTATACTAAAATAAATAGTTAAAAAATATTCAATTGAATTAAGATATTTAAAATTCATATAGTAACTATCATCATACTTCAATCATATAAAAATTGAGGGTCAATACACAAATGCTGAAAATACACAAAAATGTTGCTCACTTTCATGTAAGAAATTACTTTGCAATTTTTGTACTACAATTTTTCAGTAAAAATCTGTAATGACAAAAATAAAATAAAGATTAGAGAAAGATATTTTTTTTAAATTATATTCATAGGATTTAATTTAGATATATTATGGATTACTTTCAAGAATGGAAATATGTCTTTCTTCATTTCAGTTTTTTAAAGTGCACATTTTAATTTACTGACAGAACAGTTATTTTTTCTTTGGATTGTCTTTATATTTTAAAATAACACTTTCATCTAACTTTAATATAAGTTAAAGTTTTTAAAATTTTTAACTAAGGGAATTTATTATGTTTTATTTACTAAATTTTTAATAGCTATAGCAGCAAATTCTTATTTAAATAAAAATTGAAATTTAAGGTGAAGTAAAAATATCTCATATATAACAAGGAAACCTTCATATTTTATGCAATCAAATTTTAAAAGGGTCATAAATATATTCCAAAATATAATGAAAAAATTGCCTTTTATTTAAAAAAATTATTTATAATTATATGAATAAAAGACAAAAATCTTTGGATAAAGCAAATATGTGATGACTGAAGTTTAATATTCAACTACATAAATCCAATAAAAAATAAAAACATAATTTGAAATCAGAAATGTAAAGAGTAGATCTGCTAAGCATTAATTTAACAACAAAAAAAAGTTACATTCATTCGTATGAATAATAATTTTTATAGACACATTTATCTTGGAAGATTTTAAACAATGTTTTTATTAAAAACATTTTAAAAAGATAATTAAATAATTTTTTATACATTAAATGCTAAGATTAAAAAATTCAAATAGATATATATATGTAGATAGATGCACACTATTAAACTTATGAGAAATCAGAGATTCAATTGAAGAAAATATATTTTTAAAAAAATATTTAAAGAAATAGAATAAGCTATGAAACAAAACAGGAAGAAAATACCACTATAGATATAGATTTTTTTATTTTAAAGTATATTGTATAGAAATATATATTGCTTGCAAAGACTGATCTTAATAATATTAATGAATGTTAAAAAAAACTAATAGTAGTAATTTCTTTAATGATTCCACATCAAAAATGACCATTAATTTTCTACAAAAATATTTTTTAAAATAGAAATATATTTAACTAATGTAGCAGATGTTCAAATATATATATATATATATATATATAAATTATTGAAAAATAATAATTTATTGAGGTAAATTGTTATACCTCATGTTACTTGTTTACCTCAAGTAATTGTTTAATTACTTGAGGTAAATTATAACATTTTAGTATAAAAAAATGATAATTTTTTTTAAAAAGTTGTAAAAGTGATGCTACAAAAGAGTGCCTTTTATAATTATCCTAAAAGTTATATACCTAAGAAAAGACAGACACAATCTTCCAACAAGGAATTTTTTTAAAACATCACTTTTTACTACTATTAAAAATAATATTTATTAAATCTACTATCTTAGAACAGAAGAATCAATTATTCAGGAATTGCAAAACAATTTTCTAAGCAACAAGCACAATTTTTACAAGCATTTAGCCCAAATTTAAACTATTTGTTTATTAGATTTTAAAACATATGTATGGAATTAAATCACATTATTTATATAAATTACTTTAATTCTTAGTCCAGCCATTTGGGTTCAAATTTAAAAAGTACCTTGGCATCAAAGTAATACAAATTTCTCGGAGTTTTTTTCTCCCCCCCCCCTCATACCATTCAGAGTAATTTCGGTAACTATTATCTTTTAAGCTGCCATATCTTTAAAAAATGATATACCTAAAAAAAAATGCTGGTTCACTTAGTTTTTGGAAAAATTATTTTCTCAAATGTAAATAAATAAATAAAATCTTAAAATATATTCCTATGCTCTCTTCTTCTGTCTTTGGCCCTAGCTAATAGTATTACTTAAATAAAAATAAAAAATTCTCGAGATTTTGTCAGCTGAATTTTCTACATATTTAGAGGAAGGTATGTTCTCCGGTGTATGCTCCAGAATTGCAGTTCTTAGCTTGTGCCGGGTTAACAAAAATCAGCATTTCACGAATGCCACAAAATGGAATGCAAGAAAACAATAAAAAAAAACCCACATGGACTTCTACATATCTAAAGTAATTTTTTAACCATTTTGTTTGCAAACACTTTAATTTTGTGTAATATACTTAATGCAGTAAAATTATATGTAGTGACGCCGACTCGCAATCAAATGTTTTCTTATTTCAGTTTATCACAATATGTTGGTGAATAGCTCTAAAATAAAGCAAATTTAAATCAATAAAAAATGTTAGATTTTTAAAATTGGAAAAAACTACAGAAATTTGCATTACCTAAGGAGCTATAAAGAATTTAACTGAGTCCTGGGTTTAAAATATCATACAATTAAGTTAGGCATTATAAAATTTAACTTAAAATATCAACAATATACTTCATATTAGATTTTTTTCAGCAATATGTTTTACAACTATAAATTACAAAATATAATAAAAGAGCTGCTATTAAAAGTTATTTGGTATCATGAGGTTAGCAAATCAGAAAACACTGGTTTTTAATAGTGATGTTTTGAATAATATGAGCAAAGTAAAAAGTGATCATAAAAATTTACCTTATGGAATTATTTTCCTTATTCAGTCAGCCCTTCTACTCATTTAGTTGCATAGTTAGGCCCAGTCAAACTGAATATTATTGTAAATGAAACCTATTGCCTAAATGAAACCTTAAAAAGAAGAAAAATAAATAATTACAGAATTAACGTATTATTTGTATAGTATTTATAATAGTAATGTATTAATACATAGATGAAACTGGATTAATTGCCTTACTCAAGCATTTTTTTATCATTACTATATTTAATAGATCAGCATTAAAAAAAATTCTTGGTCAGTTTTTAAGCTCAAGATTAGTTTTGAGTAAAAGTTAAGTTTATTAAGAGAAAGTTTAAATTTTAAGCTTTATTTTGATGAAGCAAAATGGTAAAAGTATCGATAAGATATATCTGTATTTTATAATAGAGAATAGATTAGAAAAAAAGTGATACAGAATTCAATTTATATACATAAAGAATATATAAAGCATCATTAAAAATACAAATTTATTCTATGTATAAACAATAAATATTATGTGAAATATGAATTATAAATATAAACTAGTCTAAAACATTATATGATTCAAATTTAAATTCACTTTTTAAAATCAAAGCTTTGTTTACCGGGATTTGACAAGCTGCTACAAACGTAAGATCAAAGCACACGTTAGATCAAGGATATAATTAAAAAGTATCAGGTAATTCTTATGAACTAACGTTAAAATTAAAATTTAATTGCTTTCTTCAATTTTATAAGAGACTTCAATTTTCCACTATACTATAATTTAAGGAGGCCATTAAATGACGCCAGACGCCAATATCACAACTAGATTCTCTGCAGTATTGAAAGCCGTTCATTCCAAACATGTCAACAGTTCGGAAAACCAAATGAACGAAAGGATCCGAAACCAGCTGCTCGGAAGCAATGGAATGTGGGATGACTGCCCATTGTCACAAACATATATGTTTTTCCGAACCAATCCATATAAATAAAAATGAATGTATGTCTGTATGTCTTACACCTTTCTAAACCGTACATTCGATTGCGATGAAACTTGGTCAGCTTATTGTTTACACCTAAGGGATGGTTATAAAGATAGTATATTTATCGAATTTTTTTTTTTTTAAATTGAATCTCAACCGCATTTCTTTACCAAGGATTAACCTCCAAATATCTCGCTGAGGAGACAATAAATTCTGTAGAGATGCTAAATCCAAGTTAAAGGTTAATATTTTGCAGCTGTTGAACAAAAATGCCTTGCAAGTCATTATCAGAGATAACAATTTTGCTACAGATTATCCGAGAACGTTTTGGGGAGACCAATCCTGGCGGCTTTAAATTTTAATTAAATTTTAGCGTTTATCGCAGTAACCACCAAAAATGTTGTAGTGCAAATAAGTTTGAACCATCTTAATTTTCAAAAATTGTCTTTTGAACTATATTAATGATTTTATGGTATAAATATATTTATTATGTTTAATTAGTTTTAAAAGAAAATATTTTAATTCCATTTTCTAAAATTAAATTTGAGAATTCTGAACAAATATTAAATGAAGCACAAGATACAATAGTTTCTTTCATTATCATTCTGAAAGAACGCCAAGCTTTACAATTCTGAAAGAATACACAAATCTAATACAGAAAAATGAATATTTGTTAGTTCTTATTTTATATACTGCGTACCGTTTATCTTATTTCGATAAAACATTGCCAAATTATTGATTGATTGCATTTAATATTAATTTTTACGGCGGCAGCAACACGCCGGTTACCAGCTAGTCTGACATATAACTACACTTAAAGTTATAAAATCATTTACCAAATTTAATATGCATGCATTCATTATGCACTTGAGTTATTGCGCTTACATGTTTTCTGAAAGTACAAACCAACGGAAGGTCAATCTGTGGTTGGATTTCGTTCAAAAATGCTTGGTGCATGTATTAAAGATGTTAAATTTGCTTATCGAATTTTATTCCCCCTAGCTGTCTTCATTTTGTACTTAACCTGGTAACAAATATTCTAACAGCCAGACAGGTAGACACAATTGCTTTTGGGACATGCATTTTAATTTTGTTATAAAAGCGCTGACAACACTTTAAGAACGCCTCCTATATTATTATCTTAACTTATTTGAATCCTGTCGCCTGTCAATGGCAATTTCAGATATTTGATTAATGGGCCTTTTAATGTATTTTTCAGGTACCGTCGAAATTCCTGTTTCCTCTAATGAGGAAAATATTTCTAATTGTGAAGTTTCGAGACTCTATCTTTGAGAAGCTCCTTTATTAAATTGTGAAAGAGGAATTAAAAAAAAATTACTGCCACGGATACGGATCGATATTTCACACATACGAATGACTTTGCGTGCTTGCGATTTAACATTTCTTCGTCCTCAAATTGAAGGGGCATTTTAAAAAAGATATATCAAGATTTAAGATATAAAATCAAAAAATTACAAAATGCGAATAATTTTAAAGAAAAACAGATAGTAAAAATTTCAAAAACTAGCCACATGGATATAAAGATGCATGCAACTGTTGCAAAAACGAGAAGTTGAACAATAAATCAAATTTATTAGAAATCTTAACAAAATTTGTTTCCAGTAAGATCACATTCAACCTAAATCATTGGGAAGTTATGGATTGACTTCTCCGCCCCGCCCGAAGGCACACGTAAAAACTTGAATGACCAGATAGCAGCGACATCAACAATGGCAGGGACTGTGGTTGAGTTCTAGGGACCATCACCGGCCACTTCCCTTAGGAAGAATGTCCCGTCATTGATGGGAAGTAGCCACCCCACCTTTTCGTATACCTGCAAGGGTGTCGAGAACCAATCACCATTCGGAAGCTTCTCATCATCAATTACGAAGTTCCCCCATACCCCATGTCTAAACAATTGGAGATGTTTGGATATGGATTGAAAATGTTAGGATGAGGTACATATTTTGAGTTCCCAAGCCTAAAGTTACTACTCACGATCTCAATACCCTCACAACACAGAACATATACATACAAAAAGATTTATACAGCCTCTATTATTCACTAAATATAATTATTCTTTCAAAAGGCAAAGTAATCCTTTATTCTTTGCTAATTTTATGACAGCCTCAACTCTAACTTAATGCAAAAGTATATTTTCAACGTTTGTATATAAAACAACTATTTTACATATCCATATGAATACTTGTAAATGATCTTAGGTTACAGGTGTGTTTTTGAAAGTAAGAATGAATTTATATAAAATTTTGAGAAGCATACTGAGAATTCCTGTCACTGGTGTGGTTTAGAAGTTTATAGAAGAGTACGCGCTTTTATTTCATTCTCTTGATCTGACCATAGGCTCAAATTAGAATCAGTTTTAAAATAGGCACAGAAATACAATTATTAGGCATTAATTAACGACAAATTAAGGAAATTCAGGCATTAATTAACGACAAATTAAGGAAATTCTGGCATTAATTAACGACAAATTAAACAAATTCAGGCATTAATTAACGATAAATTTTCAAAGTGTCTTTTTATGTTGATTCTCAACCCATCAGATGTAATGTCATTTAAAGTAAATTTACTTACTGAAAATTCGGGATTTGTTTTTGCTTGTACCAGATGATGAAAAATTTTATTAATTAGAAGTGAGTTCAAAAAATGTTCTATATTGCTCATGACAAAGTGCAATATCACATTCACAAAAATTTAACAGAACAGTGTTTCTAAAGAATCATTCTTAAAACCAGCAGGACTGATTTTCCAAAAGCTTTTTTGTTTACTCTCTAGTAAAGAGTTAGTTCAGATATTATGTTCCTTATGTAACACTGGCATACAATAATTAGGAAATATTAACATTTGGGGTAAACGTAGTAACTTTATTCAGTCTATCCTTGGCAAGTATCTTGGCGATTAATCTTCGGCATGCTGTCAATAGTATCCGCAGAGAAAATCGAATTTGCATTTTAAATGCCTCTTCCCAAATTGACTGAAACCAAAATTTCACACCTAATTAAAGTCCCAAAATCCCATACCAAATTTGAATCTCTGAATATTTAAGTCTCCGCGCTTTTGACTTATCATGTTCACTTACATGTTACTGAAAAGACAAACGATCAACCGTTTGTTGGATTATACGCGAAATTTGATAAGTGTCTATACTATAGATGTTAAATATGTGTAATGTATTTTATTCATCTGGCTCTCGTCATTTTATGGATATACACAATTATTTGGGCAGTAGTGGATTTTAACGACATGAGGCCACAGACGCTAAAATTATTCTCAGGACCCCTTCTAGGTAAACCCTATTTATCGCAAGAAAGTAATAGGAATTAAAAATATTTGAGCTTTTAATTTTAACTTTGCTCGTACTTTTCAGCAATTCTTACATTATATTTATATATCAAATCGATGAAAAAGGCTGCACCTTTTATTTATAAGAGATGTTTTCATCATAAAAGGACAAAATGACAGTTCTATTCAGTAACTATTAGGAGAAAATATTCTTATTTACATTCCTTCAAAACTTTGGTATAAATATTGTCAACATTTTTTGACTGAAGGATTGAGTGGTATTTTCTAATAACAGTGCAGATAATTTTAAAAAAAACAAACAAAAAATGTGTAAAATTACCTTTTTTGAGATTTTTTTTAAATACAGAATTTTCAAAATAGCTCTTTCTATTCTTTTCCTTTTACTTTCTTTATATTTCTTATTATCAGTAATCTAATTTGCTTCAGTTTTAATAAATTGGAAGTTTCTTCTAACTTCCAAAATGAAATCTGATAAGGATTTAAAAGCCTTAACACATGGTGAAATTTCGTCAACACTTTTCCGTTTCTACCTCAAAAACCGGTCAAGCAAGTTTCATAATCGACAACTTTTTCTAACCAGCTAAAAAATGCCTTCGGAAATATTGTCCGCAAACGAAGTTCAACCAATCATGTGAAACTTTGAAGTGACATCACACAAATGACGTCACTTTCGTTATCGTTTGCTGACGGAAAGTGCCGACGATATTTTGCCGTGTGATAAAGCCTTAAGGAGAAATGAGCACCATACAGTTATCAATAGAAGAAGATTAAAAATAAAATAACATGTTTAAAAAAACTATCGCTTTAATTACATGAAAAATTAATAAAAAGCATCAACGTGTTATTTAGGTGGTAGTTTTAACACCGAAAAATTTGTGAATTATTGTTATGTATTTAGCAAATGACAAACATAATTTCAAAACTTAAAACTTAAGATAAGCTTATAAAGCTTTCACTATTAACAATCTGCTCTGCTCTGGTTATTGCACTTATAACTAAAATAATCGTTTAAAAGATTCATAGAATTTAGTTATTAAAAAGAGAAAGAGTTCATATGTATCAAATGTACGATTAATTAAATAAATATTTTTCCCACTTATAGCAAAATCACAGTAATTGTTTTAATGATCATGCAGAAAAGAATAAAAATCTCTTTATTTCCGACAATTAAAATTGTTATACTTGACAAGAAATTATCACCACATATATATTTATAACTTCTCGATATCCTGGCGCTAAACTGGCGATATTATGCATTATAGCATTTAATTTGCGAAAAAAAAATTTTTTTTTTAATCACAAAGATGAAATTTATTTAAGTACTTGATATATTGAAAATATTTGATATTCCTGTTATAAATATACAAAGAATAAAGCAAATCAAATGGAAAAACTGAATAACTATTTGTATATCTCAAGACTGCACAAGAAGAAAAAAATTAAGAATTAAAATCATGCAAGACAAAAAAATTAATCGTCATCATTTTATTTTATTTAAATTTATATAAGTTATTAATATAAAACTCACCGCAGCAAACGAGTTTAATTTATCATAAAAACAATAACATAATTAATCGTAATTATTTCATATTTTTTATAATAAGTTGCTTTTATTCTGTTATAAAGTGTTCATATTTAAATTTTCTTGAAACCTTTTCAGATTTATATTTATTTTTCTGATATATATACTATTTTCTAAAACACAAAATAAACTTTACTTTATTTTGTTATAAAGTAAAGTGTTCATATTTAAATTTGCTTGAAACCTTTCCAGATTTATATTTATTTTTCTGATATATATACTATTTTCTGAAGCACAAAATAAACAATTACCATACTATCAATTTTTATATTTAAAAAAATCAAACATTGATTTGTAACTTATTTTCAAAATGCACGGGCTTTCTATAGTATAATTACAACATTATGCACAATTTTGCGTGCTTGTTATTTTAAAGTCCCGCCTTTCTTAAATCGAAAAGGCCTTTTAAAAGATGTCAAATTTTAAGAGACAAGAAAATATATTAAATAATGAAATACAATTAATATTAACCAAAGAAAAGATTAATAAAACATAAAAGAAGTTTGCTAAGCGAATATAAAGATCGTGCGACTAAAGAGAGAAGACGAATGAGCAACAAGCTTTTCTTATCTCTACAGATTGACGCCAAGTAAGAGAATAGCCCCCGGACTTCCATCCGATTACACCTATGACCCATTCAAAGAGAATCTTCCGTACCAAAGCCTGTTTCTATAATGCCCGCCGTAAACATAGACGATCATCTGGTAGACTTCTTGTGATGAACTGACAGTACACACCTCTTTCCGGGTGTGTAGTAGCTTAAGTAGTGCACATACTTTACTTAGGAGACCGAACACACAAAAGAGACAGAACTATATATTTTTTCAAGCGTTATATAGCATTGGATTAAAATAAAGTATAAATTTTTACTGTAATATAACTATATATATATAATTCGCTATGCTTTCAAAATATTTAATATCGGTAAAAATAAAAAAGCATATTTTCAACAACATAAAGTCAAAATATTTTTTTTAAAACACCAAGCTCCCCTCCCCCCTTTTTCGAGGAAGGAAGAGTTCGCGTTAAATCTTAAGAACGATAGTTCTTAAATTTCTTGAAATAATCTATAATTTAATTATTGTAAATATTAAGCATTGTGCATAACACAAACTAGCTAAATACAACATGCATTGAATGATAACGCATTTAAAGAGACAAATACTTTAAAATTTTCAGAATTGATATGTAATTAACTAGTTTTAAATACATGTCAATATCCCCCCCTTCCCCAAACATCGACAAACCATGTCTTATGAAAGGGAGCTCTTCCCCCCTCCCTTATTTTATGATTGCTGAGAAATGTTGACTTCTGAGTCGGTTAGTCAACGAAAGGAAACATGGATCTCACAATCTGCAAACAAATTTGAAATAAATCCTGATACAAATATTCTGAAATGTGACAAAAGGTTCATTTTAGTTATAATACATTTGAGTACACTATCCTTGTAAATCAAATGAATAAAACTCAGCTGCTCATTTGTTCCCGGGGAAAAAAAAACAAAACAAAAAAAAAACGCAGCATTTATATTGTCCCTTGTCTCTGTCTGCCATATCACCCTCAGTTAATAAGAATATTCAAATCATATGATTTTGCCAATCATATTGCAATTTATTTAGAAATGATTTTAATATTCCAAGGTGTTTTACTCGTAAGTTTTATAAATTTTTTATATCTTGAAAATTTCTTGAATGTCACTACTTTTGAAATTATTTATTTTTAGTTTTCCCATTCATGGTTATGTTGGTTTACTCTTTCCCTTTTGATTATTTCCTTCTTCTTTTTCTACTTTCTTTTCATGAGAAAAAGGGGAAAAATTATGAGGAAATCTGCAATAATAATAATAAAAAAAATTCCTACTTAGCACCACGATATAGATTTTGAGGCGCTTCAAATCTCATGTCACGAGAAGACCGTTTCCAAAGCCTGTGCGGAAATCCGCCACTGGTTATCATCAGAATGACAAAAAATAAAATTAAAAATAAGCTTTTATTACAAATTTAACATATAAAAATATAATTTTCTGCACGTGTCTGTATGAAATGAAATAAATTTATACTTATAATAAAGCCCGATGTGTGTGTGTGTATGTTGGTGCTCTTCAGGTCAGACCGTTCTACCCAGAACTACCAAATTTATGTATACCTTAGACTCCGAAACTGTGCAACTCGGAGCGATTTTTTTTAATTTTTTAATTAGAATTTAAATTAATTAAAAATTACAACGAAATTTTGTTGTTTTTCCGCCATAACTTGCAAAAATATTATCGCACAAACATACTTTTATCAAATTAAATGTTAAAAAGTTAGCTTTCTAATGGCATCAGTGTTTTGACATGTGATATAAACTTCTATTTTAACGAATTTTTAAAGAAATATTTAAAATTTATTTTTCAAAAATATATTTCGGACAAAACAATTAAATTTAATCTGCACGAGCACGCCAAAAAGAAAAAAAAATAGCTTTTATCAACATGTTGCCATTGTATTGACAGAAGTTCAAATAAAAAAAATCAACTGTTATTGCTAATAAAATCTTAAAAAATGTAACTTTCAATTTGTGAATGGATAAAATAAAATAAATATTAAATGATATATTTTCTAAAAAAATATATAAAGCAAAGGTTTCTATGATCGTTTGCAATATCTATATCATTGATTCAATAAATCATATTTATTTACAGTAAACATGATGAATTTATACAGAATACGCATTCAAATACGGGACCAATGGCTAATTTGTAAATCATTAGTAATAGGCATACATATTGTTTAGTACTGTAAATGTGGTCTGAATGAAGTAAATAATTACATTTCATGTAGCTTGGGTCAAACAATGCATTGATAAATAATGAGTTTTAGATTTTTTTTTTTTTTTTCATATTTTGCTCTCTGAGCAATATTTTGGGCCGCGGTGGCCTGGTAATAAGGTCTCGGCTTCGGAACCGGTTTCAGGTTCGAGACTCGATTCCACCGAAGAACCGTCGTGTGAGGGGGTATCTTGCACGTTAAATCTGTCAGGCCAAACGTCCTCCCACTGGTGTGGTGTGGTGTGGAGAGGGGTGTGTTAGTTCAGGTGTCGTCCTCGTCATCTGATCCTGGTTCAAAATGACGAGGTCTCCCAAAATAGCCCTCGTGTTGCTTTAAAACGGGACGTTAATATAACTAAACTGAGCCATATTTTACAAAATATTTTTATCAAAAGTTGTTACATCAAACGATTTTCTAAATTAATCATTGAAAATGACTGATTTATAAAAAAAAAAGGAATATTAATATTAAAAAGTGCTATTTTAGATCTTTGGACCACCACCTTAAAAAAATATTTCATGTCAATCAATGCCCGGAATCACTTTAAGGTTGATAATAGAATGGATATGTGCGTATATGAATGAATGTGTGTGCGTGCTTGTGTATGTTAGTGCTCTACACCCAGATCATATGATCTAGAGATACCATACTTCTTAGTATGCGAATATTTACTTTGGAGAATAAAAAAGCATACCTAGAAGGATTTTTGAAACTTAAATTAACTCAAAATTAAGCTAATAAATGGAATTTTACTGCAATAACTTCCGAAAATATTACAGCACAAAACTGCTTTTTAAGTCCTCTTAAAAATGACTTTTTTCATTGATAACAATGTTTTAATCTATAAATTCAGTTTCTATTTTTAATGAATTTAAGAAAATATAATAATATAACCATATTTTCCAACAAATAATTGGTCAAAATGAAAGTAGGATTTAACCTACAAGAGCACGTTAAGAGTGTGTCAGTGATTACCGTCACTTTGACAAAAACTCAAACTGAATAATTAAATTAACTCTTAATGCAAATTAAGCAGAGGAAAATGAGATGTTCAACACGTGTTTAAATAGAAGCGTAATGTCATGGAACAGATATAAAATGTGATATTTTCCACATAATTTCATGACATGTGATTGCGAATCAGAGAGATATATAGTGCAGATTTCTACAATCCCAAGGCTTCTATAATAATATGAGTTACATGACTATCGAAGTTTAAATATATTTGTCTGAGAAGTTATAAAGAGAGCAAGTCACACAAGTATTTAATACAGAATTTTAGAACGCATTACTCCTAGCGAACGAGCTGGTCGACAAAGGCGGCTAATACTTATACTAAAGCTCAATGTGTGTGTAAATCCGAAATAGGTCGTTTCCGAAGCAATGTATTTCGGACAAAACAATAAAATTTAATCTTCACTAGCACGTTACGAATGTAAGGGAAAAAATTATTTTTTATCAATATATTGATGTCAGATTGACAAAAACTCAAATTAAAAAAAAAAAAAAAAAACAATTACTGCAAACTAAACATATAAAAATGTAATTTTCAGCACGTGTCTGCATGAAATGAAATATATTTTTTCTAAAAAGAAAATGTGAAGAAAAATTTTTGTGACTTTCACAATATTATTAACTAGCTGGTACCCGGCGCGTTGCTGCCGCCAAAAAATAATATTAAGTGCAATCAATCCATAATTTGGCAATGTTTTATCGAAATAGGATGAACGGTACGGCAGGGTATAAAATACAAACAAACGAATATCCTTTTTTTATATTTAGACTCGTGTATTCTTTTAGAATTGTAAAAGGGGGTGTTTTTTCAGAAGGGTAATGAAATAAACTATTTGTTGTATCTCGTGATCCGTTTCATATTCGTTTAGAATTCTCAAGTTTAATGCTAAAAAATGTGATTAAAATATTTACTTTCAAAATCGGTTAAACATAGAAAATATATTTATATCACAAAATCGTTAACATAGTTGAAAAGTTAATTTTTTGAAAACTAAGATAGTGCAAAATTATTTGTACTACAATATTTTCGGTGGTTTTAAAATTTTAGTAAAATTTAAAAAACCCCAGTGTTCTCGCATAATCTGTAATAATGTTGTTACCTCTAAGAATGACTTGCATGGTATTTGCTTACTATAGCTACAAAATATTAACCTTTATCTTGGATTTAGCACTCCTACTGAATCTATTGTCCTCACGGCGAGTTATTTACAGGTTAATCCTTGGTAAATAGAAGCGGTTGAGATTAGTTTTTATTTATTATTTGTTTTAATATTATATAGTTGTACTAATTCCAATAACCATCCCGTAGGTGTAAACAATAAGCTGACCAAGCGGTTAAGGAAGGCATAAGAGACATACAGAAAAACATTCATTTTTATTTATATAAATCAAATAACTGGTGTACAGGAGAGTGGTTTGCACATTTTGACTTGTTAAAGAGTGGAGTTTTTTCTTGCACACCCCCACACACACAAATACCTTTTTTTTTGCATAAATAAAATCCTTCTTTAACGAGAAGAATTAAATCATCTCGTGGCATGAAACACTCTGAAATTTCGCATTCTTATTTGCTTAATCCAATACTCGAACAATTTTTTCTGAGCTCACTGAAGAATTTATAATGGTGTGTAAAAGTTTCATGAAAGTATAACGCTGAATAGAACACACACACACACAATAAATTAGCAATATGAATCAAGTAAAAAGGAAAGGAATACAATGGAATCAAAATTGCAACAAATAGAAAAAAAATCCGACCTGAAGACTTTTTCAAGGGTCGCCCTTAAGCAAGGTTTTACAAAATTATTTAAATTTTAATGCATTCTGGAAATAAGTTTTAATTATTTAATGCTTTTATGGTTTATTACTTACTAGCCGCCTTTGGCGACCAGCTGGTTCGCCATGAGTAATGCGTTCTAAAATTTTCAATTAAATCACATATTCATTAGCCTAGAAGTAATTCCGGGAATTGATTGGCCTGAAAGCAATATTTTCTTTAAGATGATGGACGAAAAGTTCTAAAAGGACACCTTTTCCTAATAATGTTCTTTAATTTTATAAATCAATCAGTTTTAACTATCGGTTATGCTTCCAAAATATTAAAAATGTTTTTATCGATGATGTTGCCAAAATATGAAATATGTTTTTTTTTCAAAGAAAGCGAGAAAGGGAAAAAAGTATTGAATTAATGATACAGATATTGCAAACGATTACATAAATATGCCATTGAGTCCGGATTTCAATGCATATCCTGTCTAAATTCAATCAGGTTTACTGTAAATAAAGATAATTTATGGAATTAATGATACAGATATTGCAAACGATCATAGAATCATTTGCATTTATTTTTTAAAGAAAATATCACATTTTATATTTCTTTTATTTTATCCTGTCACGTGCTGACAGTTGCATTTCTGTAGATTTATTTTGCGATGATATTTTTTTTTAATTTTAACTTCCGGCATTCTTTTATTTTATCCAGTCACGTGATAAAAACATGGTTAAAATATTTCTTTAAAAATTCGTTAAAAATAGAAGCTTACGTTATAAATTAAAAATACTGATACCGTTAGAAAGCTAATTTTTTTATCTTTAAATTGATGTAAAAATCATGTTTGTGCAATAATATTTTCGGAAGTTATAACGGAAAAACGTCGAAATTTCACTTAAATTTTAATTAATTCAAATTCTAATTAAAAATTCGAAAAAAGGGCTCCGAGGTGCACATTCCGAACCTCCAAGGTATGCATGTTCCAAATTTGGTAGCTGTAGGTCCAACGGTCTGGCCTGTAGAGCGCCAACACACACACACACACACATTGAGCTTTATTATAAGTATAGATTAAATAAATCAGCTTTATTTAAGACTTTAATAAAATACTTACGTACCGAGCTCTCTTTATAACTTATCAGCCGAATATATTTAAACTTCAAACTTCGATAGTCACGTAACTCGTATTATTATAGAAGCCTGGCGATTATTTGGTCATTGTACTATAAATCTCTCTGATTTGAAATCTGGTATTGAGAAATTATGAGGGATTTATTTATGGTTTTGAGGTTGGTTTAATTTGCAATAAAAGTAATAACAGTTAATTTAATCATTCCGTTTTGAGTTTTTGTCAAAGTGATGACAAAATACTGGTACACTCTTAAAGTAATCTTGCAGCTAAATTTTATTTTCATTTTGTGATAAATTAATAGTTGGAAAATATAGTTACAGTATTTTAAAAAAATTAATTAAAAATAGAAACTTAATTTAAGGTTAAAACATTATTATCAATGAAAAAAAAGTCATTTTTAAGAGGAATTATAAAATAGTTTTTTGTTGTAATATTTTCAGAAATTATCGCAGACAAATTCCAAATGTTAGCTTAATTTTTAATTAATTAAAGTTTCAAAAAAAAACAAACACCGTTTTGGTACTCCGTTTTTACTTTTTATCCTCCAAAGTAAATATGAACATACCAAGTGCAG